>WTSP01014573.1:1533-31336 GCA_025331215.1 Actenoides lindsayi | reverse complement strand
TTCCTAGAGATAGACACTATCCACAAGGTTATGAATTTCACAGGACGTTCTAACTCTACAACTACCCCTCTATTGTTATTACTTATTCAAAGATTAGTAAGACACTACCAGACATTTCGTCTCCTGCTTTCAGCTGAATCATAGGCTTCCCAAAACTTGTGTTAGCATCTGGGATGCACATACAGAGTTCAGAAAAATAATGTTTGGATGCCTCCACACCTAGTGGTTTTTTGGAGCTCAAAAAATACAATAAGATTATTTTTCTAGGGAATCTTATAATTAGTCGCTCACCATAACAACTGATTTCATTTTTTGTTGACACTTTCATATTTTCAAAGCTTGTTATTTTGTTCCAACCAGCCATCAGCCTCACCGAAAAGACAACACTGGCATATTCTACTCAGAAAGTAGCTTTTGTTTTAAGTTTGTCCAAGGTTCCCACAAAACATTTTTTTGATGTTCAGATTTTTTCCATAGTTTTATGTAAGTCAATACCAACTTATGCTCAAGCCCTGTGCCTCCCTTAGAGCAGGTGAACAAAACGTTTCAGAAGTCCCTCATTTCTGACACACCAGCTAGCATCATGTGCACTGATACTAGAGACAATATGCTCAGTCTATTAATAAATGGCTGCATGACTGATGCTATCACCAGAATCTGGGGTTTTCTGATAAAGGCATGGTGTATATGGCGCCAGGCCTGCTATCATCAGATAGGATTCATTGTTCTCAAAGTGGGGAAGAGGGTCTTTGCTCAGGAGCTTGTGGGGCTCGCTGACAGAGCTTTAAACTAGACTTGAAGGGGAAGGTGATAATATCAGGCTTGCCTCTGACAAGCCATGGGATGAGACACTAAGGTTACAGGGATGAGGTGTTAATGAAAGCCCTTAGCCTGTTGCTCTGAGATGTGCTGCATGCATAAAGTCTTACAGAAATAAGCCAGGGGTTCATGAGGTGAAAAGAATCCATGGGGTCATACCAGTAAAATACCTCAAAATGGTTAAGGAGTATGTATCTAAGAAGTTGGAAAAGTAACACAGTGAGCTGTAGGCAATCCAGGAGACTCCAACTACCTTTAAATTATGTACTCCTGAGGAGAAGCAGATAAAAAAGGGCTGCAAATAGAAAATAATTGGTCATCTCTTCTCCCAACCCCCTCCCTGTGGCATTCTGAAAGCATTGTTAATCTCAGATTCAGTGACCTCATGGAACAGCAGATTATAACCAAGATGGTGGCATTTTGGTGCTTTCATCCTCCATTTGGCTGTGATCCACTGGCCTTAGGAAAGGAGATAAGATTTTACATTTCTTATCAGCCACCATATGGCTTTTAAAACCAGAGAATGTCTGTTAGGATTTAAGTTAAGGAACAAAAGTGCTTTTATGTACTACTGGTATGTACAGTCAGAGATGTAATTCTGGTTTTTCAAGACAGTGCAAGAGAATAGTTCCCCCTGTATTTTTACAACTTAATCTAGAAATTATATAACAGCATTTATGACTCCTTTTCCATAAAGACCATAACTTTAAACAGAAATGAATTAGCTGCAAAATGTACCAACTTTTGGAATTGTGTGGACTTCAGAATTAAATAGAACTGTAGTCCTGTTCAGTGGATGTTGATACAGAATTTTATAACTGGAGAATGCTTTTAAAGAGAAATAAAGGCAATAATGCATTACAGTTCCCTGTCACATAAAGAAAATTTGATTTCCCATTGTCACTCTAAAGTTGTGATGCCTGATTTGAGAAGACAGAGCTGCAAATCTATCAGTAACGTTATACATCTAAAACCATCTATTTTTATAGAAATCATAATTGTTACTATTACATGTCTGAGCAATTCAGACAGAACCAAATCCTAACAACAGTCACTACCACACTGAGAGAAAACAAAGTAACTGAAAGAATAACAGAAACGTTTTTTCTGGAGGTGGTCCCTGTATATAGAATTGGCGAAATTTTTTAAGACCATATGTTAGTCATCTTGAAGGAGGCATGGTTTAGCTTTATGAATTCTGGAGTTTTCCCAGCAAATGCTTGAGGTTTGCTGTCTCCCAGGTTTGTTCTATTGCTCATGTGATTGTAGACTGGGTGCAGGAAAAGCAGAAAAACCGATAGGAGATGTTATAGTTGCTCCCAGTCAGGGTCACTATCAGGTTCTGTTATAAATCCTGTTGTTATATGTTTTATTACAGTGATTAACAAAATTAGCTTCATGGGTAAGCTGGCAGGTGTACTCTGAAACACAAGCATGATTTTTTTTGCAGAGTCTGAAGAAAAACTGACCAACATTTTTTTTATGTACATGTTATTACTGTCCATTTTTCACTGGTCTCTTACTTCTTCACGTGTCTCTAATAAAATATGATTGTGAAACTATTAATCCAAGTGTTATTTATCCTTTAACTGCCTTTTAAATGTATTGATAAATCTAATTTAAAAAAAAAGATGCAGTTAAACAGTTTACCGCATTGCTGAAATCAAAGTCAGTAGTTAGCTGAGAAAATCTACAAGCCTTTCTGTTTATTATTCAAGGATATGAGATGTTTCTCTTTAATATAACTGGTGAGGTAGTTTTTTAAAGGTTTGTTTTAGGTCACAACACTGGAATCCTAAAATTCTAGGACAAAAATAAAAGGAGGACTTTGTCTGGACTCATATATATTCTGTGTATTTGCAGCCTTTCATTATACCAGCAAATATCCAAAATGGTTCCCAGTGAAGTGGGCTTAAATTAAGTAAACCAGCATGTTTTGTTATTGTTCACCTGATTTTATTATGGGATGTTTTTCATAGAAAAATTATGCAAGTTATATTCTAACCATTTTATTCATTCTCTATAAACACTCTTGTATTGAAAAGGTTGGTGGCTAGAACTATTGTGCTGCAAATATATGCATAGATACTGTGATGATGTTTGGCCTTCATCTTAGTGTAAGCAACACCCCAGGAATTATTGCTTCATAATTTGTAACTTGTTGTTGAATTAATTTCCACGCTCTGGTAATAATTTTTTGCATTTGTAAATATTATCCCCGTAGAATGAAATGTGTCACAATCATTTCTATTACAGGCTGAGTAAGATGGCAAAATAATGCCATCATTTAATTTATAGTGAAACCAAATGTAAGTGTATTTGAGTAAGCCTCACTTATCTTATGTATTTTACATGTATATTATTAATTTTAACGTATTTATTTGTTTATCACATTCTTCTAGGAAAAAAAATAGATACGTGTAATTTGGCTGCACTAGTGATATCAAGCCAGCTAAATTTTTGGAAAGTGATTTTTAAGTACATAGTCTCAGAACTTTATAATTGTGCTAAAGAAAGCTTCCCACTCTCATCTACTTGTACCTGCTCAACTTAACTGTCTGAGATTGCAAAGACAAAGTCCAGAGATATTCTATTTCAACAGCTTATGGAAGAGTTCATAGCTTCACTTCAGATTTATTTCTCCACTTTATTTGCATGACTTATCTACTTCTCCTGACAAGAAGATTTCATTTTTCTATCTACTGAGTGTATACAACTTCCTTGAGAAAACTTATACATCTTCAAATTAAGTGCAGTGAAAGTGAGAACCAATCCTACCCCCCTTATCAGCAATGTCCAGTAAGTTGATAACAGCTTTGTTATTCCTAATGTACTTCCAAGCATCTCTATTCAAATAAAGACTAGCAGAACATAATTCTACCTTGGCTAAAGCCTTGATCCTTGATATTACTTCATGATACCATCATGATGAAGATGACAAAGAATGGGAGAATTCTTTCCGTATAAAGATTTTCCTCTGTAGGTTCTTACCTTGTTGACATCTGCCTGTATCCAAGGATGTACAGCAAGATGTCTAATAGATAAATGCACAGTGCAAAAGGTAAGTACCATCCCGATGTACAATATACAACACAGGAGCCATAATAAAAACTCCTTTGTTCAAGTATGTTGCCTGAACAACTCCGTGTGACATAGTCAACTTGTGACATCCTTAAATCACTTCCTGCCATTAGACACAGCTAATTACTAGCAATTACATCCACACCTTAAAATCCTGGCTATCTTATTGTAGTCATGGCTACAGTAAAGTTAAAAAAATTTTAACTGAAAAGATCACTACTCTTTTTGGTAATTTCTTAGTTAATTTTTTTTTTTTTTCTCTTTTTGTGTAGTTCAGATGAGGATGGAAAAATTACTGTAGTTCACAAATTTCTCAGGCAGTTATATGGTCCAGAAGACAGATACAAAGTGTGTACATGATGCCTTTTAGAGTTTTATACATGATGTTGTGAAGGATGTAAAGGTTTTCTTTTCACTCTTACTGTTGTCTCCTTTATGGAAGTGAGACACTACTGAAACTACAGGCAAGATTATTTAGGCTGTGTCATGCATCTAGACAAACATACATACACAAGTGTAGTATCTACAGTGTACAGTCATGGAAGGATTGTATTTTTACAGACACATGCAAGAACAGAGTTCAGAACCCTTGACAAACTAATATAATGCAAAATCTACTATAATATATTTTTGTCACCTAAGAAGTAAAAAAACCAAACCTTTTAAACCTTTAGGAAAATAGAAGAGTAGCTTTTATGCGATCTTCTTTGCATATTAAAGTTTGAACACAACTTCCACTTCTTAAAAGATCTGTTTCAAGTCCTGTAGGTGTGACCGATAAAGGATGAGACTTGTAGTGGGAAATGCAGGGGAATCTATACAGAGCTGGCAGATGATATCAGCTGCTACCAAGGAACAACTATTGCACTGCTATGGAAAGCTTCACAAATTAAGAATATGCAGCTCAAACCAGTAAATTTTTCCAAGTGCACATTCTTACCTTCTGCAGTCTACAGTGGACATAGCGGACACAGGCTAGCTGCACATAGAGCTTTACATGAAGGCTTACATGTAATCTACAGTATGATCTTCGAGTTCAGTGCAATCTTTGTGATAAAATGTCCTCTTTGGTATTTAACAGAAAGAATACCAATAGCCAATGTTATCAAAGACATTTTAAAA
This sequence comes from Actenoides lindsayi, assembly GCA_025331215.1. Lineage (NCBI taxonomy): Eukaryota > Metazoa > Chordata > Aves > Coraciiformes > Alcedinidae > Actenoides > Actenoides lindsayi. The sequence continues at coordinate 26,314 of WTSP01014573.1, read as the reverse complement.
ATTACATAAAAAAAAAAAACTTTAATCATAGACCCAATGTTATCTTCTCTAAAAGTAAACCAACATTACTATGCAAGAATCAAATCTAACTCCTGATAACATCCAGGAATATTTTTATATGTACATACATGCAAATTCACTTTCAATTCACTTAAGTATCACATAGACTACAACTGGCCAGGTTCTGGTATCCTTACCTGAAGAAAGTTAATTTCACTGGGAGCTGTTTTGGAAGAGCTACGAAGCACCATTGCATATGAATAATCTGTGTGAACGCTAGTGTTTCAATACTCTTGTAGTTTGTGGGCATGAGTATTGACTGCACTCTTCCAAAGGCATTCCATTGACTTTCACGGAGACATCTCATCAAAAGTTTTTTGCTCTTCAGTCAATAAAATATTGTCATTAAACACATAGCTGGAGGTACCTACAGTAATTTGGCTCCAATTCTTTGCCCAATCTCCAAAGTATAAACTATTTTCTTAGAGATGCCTTCATTAACTTTGATTACAAACATAATCTCTATCTTATATTTGAGACAGAAGTATCTGATAATTCCTGACAATTAAGAATTTTTTATTATTAAGTCAAAAAATTAATGAATATCCAGTTTATTATAACTCCCACAGAGTGTAAATTACTATTGTAAATACAACAGATTTTATCAATATTGAAGACTTAACATATTTTTCTTATTCCTAGGAAGACACTAAGAAAGATAAGGGTCACTATGTTACTACAGACTTGAGTTTTTGTAGTGGCTGACTGAAATACAGAAAGATGCAGCAAGCTTTTCCCATTGTTTCTACTACAACTTTGTGTCCATATGCCTCTGCCCTTTGCAAATTGCTCCCATATCCATATGCTTAGGCATCAGTAGAGTCACTTCTATTTTCCCACATCGAAGTGCAGAGTTCAACCAGCAGCAAACAACTGCCACTAGAGGTAGAGTAGCTGGTCTGTGTTACAACTGATTGCCAATAGGACAGCTGAAGTATGCTTCTTATCTGTAGTAACATTCAGAGTTGCCTTGGCTTTGTTCCAGGTCTTCGCTTATTTCTTCAGACTGCCTCCTGTTACAAAGATTGTAGATGAACTGCAAGGAATCCCTTTAAACAGGATGCAAACTGGTGCAGTAGTGGTTTGGAGCTATTTTCAAAGTTAAGCAGGTGCATATACACTTTTTCTGGGCCAAGTCCAGTGTGATAAGTAACGTTTCAAGTTCACTAGAAAACAATGCAATTCTTCATGGAAATAAAGCCACTGAGAAAGTTAAAGCACAAAGTGTATCATTGGGACATTGCTGTGATTGCCACCACACTGTTAGCTTTGCTGCCCACAGAAGACAGTCACTCATCACGACAGTCATTATTTACCACACTTTGCTTGTATTTTAATATATGGAACTAATTCAGATAGTCTTTATGAGGTAACCTTCACCAGACTGTAATGTGTTCCTGTACCATTTATTCGTCAGCATTTATTCAAAACTGCTTACTGCTTTGTCTCTTAAAGGATTATAAGACCAACAAAGTCTCCATTTCTACAATGCCACAAACAAGAGATTTTATACTGGAGGTTGGAAGTGGAGTTTGAATCTGATTTTAAATCCTTTCTCAATGCTCAGATTCTGTATTTTATGTTTTTAGCAACAGGCACACATTACAAGAAATTCTGTCAGCAAATTGTAAGGGTATCACAGTTTTAAAGGCTCTGTTTTCCTTAATGTTAATGAGATTTGTACACGTTCATCAGCAGGAAAATGTACCCCTGTAGTTGTGAATATCTCAGGAATGAACCTCCTGTGATAGCAGTTCATATTTGAAATACTTCTGTTATCACCTGGAAGTCCCTTGAAAACTTCCAAAACAGAAATCTTTTTCCAGTATATTTCACTCCTTATTAAGCAGCTCCAGCTAAAGCTAATGCAGCAGATTTTTAAATGGTCATTATATTTGCATGGTCCTCTTAACACACGGTGATTTGGAGTGTAAGGTTTTCCTATGTGTTTGGGTTTTTTTGTTGGTGCAAAGAAAAAAACACCAGCATAGAGTCTGCATATTTTCTGTGGATGAAGAAATAAAAGTGTCTGGACTCAGTGACCCACATCACCAGCGCTGAATCAGTAACAGTACAGTATTCAGCTCTCATATTGCACCATTCAGCTCTCATATTGCACCCTCCTTTGACATTAATTACATTCTTAATAGGGATATGTATGTGATAGAAATATTTCTTTAAACCACATATAGTATTCATTGAAAGTGTGGTTGTGGTTAGAATAATAGCTATTTAAAGTGACATCTTCTAATTCAACAGATCTTTGCCTAGAAAGCATTCTGACCTCATAGTTATTTATTTTCTTAACACCATAAAGTGATAATACTTTCCCTTTTTTTGCACCTCTGTTAGCTCTGCAAGGCCATCTATGAGAGAGTGAACCATACTCTAGCTAAGATGCCACTGATGAAATGCTTACACTTTAGCCCCAGTTGCAGACTCTTTAGCATCTAGGCTGTAGGAGTACACTAGAAAAGACAAAGGTTGCCTTTCAGAGTCCTCGCTGACTTTCCAAAGCAGGAACAGTGGTGGAAAATGCAGGATTTAGGATTTCTTGTAATTTGTAACCTTTTTTTTTTTTTTTAAACATATTTAATCTTAGACTTGCTAGGACATTTTCTTTCATTAGAAATACACCAACTAATTCTTGAATAGTTTATAATACATATATACATGTAGTACATAGCCATTTTCATCATTCCTGATATTATGTCTTCCATGTGAAGACACAGAACATGGAATGCAAGACTCAGTAGGTTTTGAACTGATATAGGGTAGGCACTTTACTCTTCTACTGACTCACCTTTGTTTACAGATATTCAAATGACTAAAATAATTAGACTTACTTGTAACTCTTAACCCTATATATATTTCTGCTTCCCTGTGAGTAAAAGGGATCATGAAACTTTTGCTTATGAATAAAAAAAGTGCATATGACAGGCAACCCTATACTTCATCCCACTTCAGAACCATTAGGACTTTAAAACATTATGCAAGATGGCAAATGTTGCAAGAAGCAGACAAAACTCCAGAAGAATAATCAAATTTAACTGTAACTACTGTATATACTGATTTTGTTAATTGAATTGGACTGATTTTTAACAAAATCTCTATGCCACTTTAAATTATTAAAACATACAGTCTTACTAACCTGATCTTAAAGAAAGTTTTGTTTCATCTTACTACTACATCTCCACCTTCAGAAATATCAAGAATATCAAGGTGGGCAGGAGATTCAACATAAATCTGCAATTCAGTAGGCAACATATTAAGTGTCACTTAATAAAATGAGTATACAGAATTTCTGGATTAAGGTAGATTTTTTGTAAGGTTACAAACCTTATAAAAAACTACAGGAGAGGTCTTCTGAGGGTTCAAAGCTTGGCATAAAGTTTTGCAGCATGTGATTTTCTTTTATTTGATTTGGAGGTCCCCAAACAAAAGATTACTTATAAAGAGTTAATGATGCATTCAAAGCTTTGAATGTTTTCAATCTGAAATTGTCTCAGTTTCATCAGAGTGACATTCTCACTGCACTTTTAATTTTACTTATGACATGTTATCTATGCATACACGCAGCATACATGGAACCAAATGTGTCCTTGGTCCAAGTCTGCTGGTACATCTCTTTGACGTTACACTACCAAAGAATTCAGCCTTCAGTTAGATTTATGTCTTGAATGTCCTTTAACATTAATGTGGGGAAAAAATCCTGCCTACAAAATCAGCCCAGAAAATAAAATTCATAAGAATATTTTGTGGATCGTTAAAGAAAACAAGCATCTCTATTCTTTTTCTCTAAGATAAAAATAACAGCATCTATATGTCTTCTTTCCTTAAGTTTTAAAAGAGACTGTATTTGCAAAAAGAGTGGGAAAAAAATCTCCCTGTAAAATCTCTCCGCAAAAATTATAAATGCTTTCTGAAATAAACCTAGATAGTTTTGCACAGCTCTGGTTTTGCACTGCTCTAACTCTCTCATGGATGCTGTACTCAGATTTCAAATTCTGTTGCAGTCAAATATACTTTCCACACACCACATGTGCCTCACTATACAACAAAGTCATCATCTTCCAGCTAAGGGCTGTCTCAAAAGAAAATTCTCTGTATATGTGATGAATTTTCTACCATGCTACTGTGCCTTTTAGAAACTGTTGTTGGGAATCATGCTGTCAGAAAAACAAAAGACTTAATAAGCTCTTGATTTGTGAATTTATAAATGGCATAATCATTTTATAAAAGAAATAAAGAGAAAAGTTAAAGAGACGCTCATGAACCTCCTTAATACTGTATAACAGTAACAAAGATCCTGCCATAAGAGCCTCACTGGGGGAATTTAAAGAAGGAGTTCTAGCAATATAACGTGATTTGGCAAGAACTTGAACTGAATGTGGTTGTGAGGTCACAAAAAGCAACATATGCTTTTACTAAGCTGCAGTATTCCTCCGTTTCACAGCTCAAGCTTTTAAACTATTACTTTATATATTCTAAAATGATATAGTTCTATGCCAAACCAGAGTTATTAGTTCTTGATAAGACTATCATATTATAAAATTACAGCTCATTCAGAGGAAGAGAGAAAAAGTGGGTATTTAATTCTGACCTCCTGGTTAACAAAAAAAAAAAAAAAAAAAAAAAAAAAAAAAAAGAGAGAGAGAGAGAAGAAGAAAGAAAATGGAGAGAAGAAAGGGGAGAGAATGAGGAGAATGAGGGCGATGTCTGCTTATGATTATGAGATGAACTTTGAACTTTTTCTATTTCTGCAGCCAGGGATCTCTGATTTTCTAAATACCTTACTAGAGTGAAAATTTGAAGTATGGACTGAACATACAAAACCTTTACTTAGATGGTTATGGGAAATTACACATTAAAATGGAAAACAAATATTCTTCCAGACAAAACTGGAGATTGAAACATGTCAAAAAGCAAAACCACCAATCTGGAACTTTGAAACAAAGTACATTCTTTAATTTCTTTTTCTTTCTACTTGATGAGTAAGATGACAGTGCTGCCTAGGAAAGTACAGACATGCCCTTAAATTTTTCTCCATGATTTTACTTCCTTCTTTCTTTGTCATATGAAAGCTGACAAGGTCTCTGTTTCAAATCAAATGTAACAATCTTAATAATACCACCCTTATTTTTCTTTTATTATTACTAATACCACCCCAAAAGCATGCCAGGACAGGAAAGACATCTCTAGCACGTGGGCTCCCACAGTTACTGCAAGACCAAGATATCAAGAATGCTGCTTCCCTTCTCCTGGGGATTACTTACAGAGGGAAGACATGCAAGACTTAAGGAGAAAGACTAGAGGTTTACCAGGATGATTACTTTTATTTTCAAATGAAGTTTCAGAAATCAGTGTCACTGGGCTTATTCTGCTGTGCAGAACAAGAGCCCTGGTGTAAGGACAAGGCCCTGGACAGACACAGATGTGTTCTGCCCTTTCTGTAGTACAAGGCAGGAACCTGCAGACAAGCAATGTTTTGCCACGAAGCCTATCCTGGTTTTGGAGAAAAGATTGCTTCCCACACTTCCCTTTGTCCCAGGTGTGATGTCTCTCAGGTCCACCTTCAGACCTTCTCCAAGAGCTGCTTTAGCCTCTTACTCATGAGCACATCTGCAAACTGCAGGCACACTACCTTTTCATCAAGTGAAAAGAAGCTAGGGAAGGGAGGAGGAGGGAGTTTTTTCAAGGAAGTGTTAGCACATCTTGGCAACCTGTAGCTAGCGGTGTTCCCCAGGGGTCAGTACTGCATCCAGTCTTATTCAACATCTTCATCAATGACATGGATGAATGGATAGAGCATAACCTCAGCAGGTTTGCTAACAGTATGAAACTGGGAGAAGTGGCTGATACACTGGAGAGCTGTGCTGCCATCCAGTGAGATCTGGACAGACTGAAGAGCTGGGCAAGGGAGAACCTAATGAAGTTCAACAAGGGCAAGTGTAGAGTCCTGCACCTAGGGAGGAATAACACCATTTACCAATACAGGTTAGGGGTTGACCTGATAGAAAGCAGCTCCATGGAGAAGGACCTTGGCGTCCTGGTGGACAGTAAGTTATCCATGGAACAGCAACATGGCCTTGTGGCCAAGATGGCCAATGGTATCCTGGGGTGCATAAAAGAAGAGTGTGGCCAGCAGGTCAAGAGAAGTTCTCCTGCCCCTCTACTCTATTCTAGAGAGAGCACATCTGGAGTATCATGTCTAGTGATTGTCTCCCTTCAAGAGGGACAAGGAAATACTACAAGTCCAATGGAGATATAGGAAGATGATTAAAGGACTGGAATATCTCTTTTATGAGGAAAGGCTGAGAGACCTGGGGCTGTTTAGTCTGGAGAAGACTGAGAGAGGATCTTATTAATGTTTACAAATATCTGAAGGGTGGGTGTCAAGTAGAGGGGCCCAGTCTCTTTTCAGTGGTGCCCTGTGATAGGACGAGAGGTAATGGTCACAAACTGGAGCACAGGAATTTCCACCTCAACATGAGGAAAAACTTCTTTACTGTGAGGGTGATGGAGCCTTGGAACAGAGTGTCTGGAGAGGTGGTTGAGTCTCCTTCTCTAGAGACTTTCAAATCCCACCTGGATATTTTCCTGTGTGGCCTGCCCTGGGTGATCCTGCTTTGACAGGGGGAATTAGACTCAATGATCTTCAGAGGTCCCTTCCAACCTCTACAATTCTATGATTCTGTGAAGCTGATATGAAAATGGACATCCTTTAATGCCAAATGACAATGAGAAAAACAACAGAAAAAAGAACCACACAAACAAAAGAGAAGAAAAACATCCAGGAAAAGCCCTGCTGGTTCCACTGCAGGTTTTTCAGATTGTGACAGAACATAAAGACACTCAGTAGGAACTTGTTGCACCTTAGGTACAAGACCAGCAAGATATGTCACACTGTTGAAAGCGATGGGAAAGCGTGTCCCCAGCAAAGTAAACAACCAATGTTTGTGACTTTACACTGGCAGGATACAACTAGCTTTTATCAGTTTTTATGACATGTGGACTAGTCTTCAAATAATGATGAACACAGTGGGAACACAAATGGGTTTTTTTCATGGTTTGTGTTTCAATTTTCCAGTTTTGGCAATGAGAATTTGTCAAAAAAACCGTATCTTTTTAAGCAGAGCAATTCCAATAAGCTATTTCTGTATAAAGTTGCGACTACCTTTTCCATTGCACTCCCAGCCCTGACCTTGGTTATCATATGGAAACATTACTGTGAAACCACAGCATATGTGACTCTCATGATGTTCAACACAAGGCCAAGCGGAAGGTCCTACACCTAGCTCAGGGCAATCATCAGTATCACAGGATGTTTGGAGTTGAATGGATTTGGAACAGCCCTGAGGAGAAGGACTTGGGGATACTGGTAGATGAAAAATTAGATATGATGTGGCCACGTGCACTTGCAGCCCAGGAAACCAATAATGTCCTTGGCCACATAAAAATTGGCATGGCCAGCAGGTTAAGGCAGGTGATTTTCATACTCTATTCCACTCTTGTGAGACCCCACCTGGAGTACTGTGTCCAACTCTGGAGTACCTACCACAAGAAAGATATAGACCTGTTAGAGTGAGTCCAGAGAAGGGCCACAAAAATGATCCGAAGGATGGAACATCTCTCCAAGAGGAAAGTCTGAGGGAGTTGAAATTGTTTGGCAAGAAGAGAAGGTTTCAAGGGACCTTGTTGCAGCCTTTCAGTATATATAAGGGGCTTATAAGAAAGATGGAGAGAAGATTTTTACCAGGGTCTGTAAAGACAGGACAAGAAGCAAGGGTTTTAAACTGAAAAAAAGGTAGATTGACATTCGATATAAGGAAGAAGTTCTTTTCAGGGAGGGTAATGAGAGAGTGGAATAGGTTACCCAGAGAAGTTGTGGATGCCACATCATTGGAAAGGCCAGGTTGGATGAGGCTTTGAGCAATCTGGTCCAGTGGAAGGTGTCATAGCAGGGGGGTCATACTAGTTGACCTTTAAAGGTCCCTTCCAACACTAGTTATTCTATAATTCTGTGATTCCAAATACCAGGGAACTGAAAGTGTTAATTGGAAGTATTAAAGTCAAAGTCTTTACAAGATAACCTTTTAAGCATATTGAGAACAAGATGCCTTATTGGAATAAAGATGTTCATAAAAGCCACGAAGGGGAGTTTAATTTGTCTTTTGACTAAGAGCCCATGACAAAAACATGAATGTATGATGTATGTGAGTCTATATTCTTATGACTAGGAATGCTGGAATATTTATATAAGTTTAGTTTCCTATCAGAGCCATCCCAAAACCTCAGAAATTTCAAACCCTCCACTAGACTCAGCCTGATCTATTTCTCATAAGAAGTAAAATTTAAGCATTCCAAGCTCCCAGAAAGTTCAGACATGATTTCAAAGCTGGCAGCTTGCATTCTTTGTCATTTATGATGCTAGTACATATCCTATGGTCCCCAGGAATAATTATCACTTAACACCAAAATTGAGATCGATACCAACAAACCCGCAATAATTTGCAGATAAAAAGCAAACCACTAGTTAAATGTCAGAAATTACTAGAAATCTGTAGGAGTAAAAAGGCACAATTCTTAACCAACCTTTAGGGCATGATACAGTCAAATTTCTGTTGTATCTCATGTGTCAGTAGATCGATGTCTTTCATGGCACCCTGGAGGTCAAAAGAGACAAATGATATTTAAGTTCTAGTATTTAAAAATGTATTCTAAAAACTTTTATTTTTATGTTTCTGAGCTCTTATTACTAACTCTGCCTCTAGATATAGCAGGTGTTAAGAACATAGCTAATCTGCAGTTCAGTCCTCTTTAATAACCAAATGAAAGGAAGATAGTGCTGATGAATTTTTAAACATCTTTTCTTTCTTCAAATCTAACCATATCCTGTTTGTTGTTCTGGGATATCACAAGATAGGCAGAATAAGTCAAATACAACTAAAGACCAGAATTTTCTCCGTAGTTTCCTCAATACCTACAACTGTCTGTAAAAAAAAACCCACAATGATGTCAGACAAGCCTCTTCAATCTGCTTCATTACTGAAGCTGTTTGAGAGAAGATCTTCCCTGTGAAAAACATAGCTCTCAAAACACTCTCAAACTCATTAATCGAGGATGATGGCTAGCATAATAAGCATTAGATTTGTGCATTGAAACAACATTATTAAAAAGACTTTTTATATATTTTTTTTCTCTGTTACTTTCAATGTGCTTTAAAAATGTTTCTTGATACTCATTTTCTTTTCCTTTTACTTCTTATTAAAAACTCCACATGGAAAATAGTCAAGCCCTATTTATATTTGCTTACTTCATTATCAATCAAGAACAATATTGGAATTTAATGTTAACTACCTGATCAGAGCCTAGAACTGATAATATTACGAACAAAGAGCTAGCTGTAGTTTTAACACAGGACTGCTGTGTGACCTTGGGCAAACTGTAATCCCAGCTAAATTACTTTCTTCATCTATAACATGGATTAATGCTATCTGTATTGCATTACAGTACTGTGAAGCTTGATTCAATTACCCTGTAAAGTGTTTCACAGTTTTCAGGCCAAAAATTCTGGAGGAACATTACAAATAACTACTTCTGCAAAGGCCAATGAAAAACTCATAACAGCACAAAATGGTCTCATTGGCAGTTAGTGATTTACAAAAAAAAAATTATCTGCTATTATTTTTTGAAAGATATTTAGAAGATATTTTCACCTTCATTTATCAAATATTCTGCCATTAGTTTACTGAGTTTTCAAGTTTATTTTTCTAAGAATCTTAGCAGCATTTATTCCAAAGGTTTTGAAACTAAATTAAAAGGGTGTGCCTTCCTCATTAACCTGGAATAATTTGAACAATTTTCTATAGGGTATTTTTATTACTCTTTCTTAATTACTAAGACTATTTGCTAATTTAATCTACTTTTCACATTTTTGCTTCTGGCAGATCTTTTATTATACAAAAGAGTAGTTTTACTGGGGTTTGGTTTTTAAGATTTAGCAGGAAGCCAGAACAAAGTAGTTGGAAAAAGTTTTGAGTGGAATTTTGGCAGTAAGAAAGAGAGATGAATAAAGTGGTTTCCTGGATAACAGTTTTATTTATTCTAGCAAACAAACGGTGTTTGTTCCATGTTGGCCAAAAAAAAATCCCAACACACTAATTCTTTATTTTATTCTGTAATTTCATGACGTAAAAACTTTTTTACCTTGCATAAGAATGACAAGTTTTTGCTATATTTTGTTGTGTTCTCACAAGATTCATTGTGACAAAAAATGCTTTGGAAATTAATCGCTATGTAATTTAAATGATTTTGCTTTTTGCTATTGTTCATATTATAAAAGATCAACAAGATAGAAGATGTAAAGATATCCATTACCTAATAAAGAACTACGTACTGGTAATTTGTTTTGCTAGTACTTACAGAGAATGGCATACTTGTTTACTTCTGGCTCATATATTTTCAGTGTACTACAATAATAGAGTAATACAACAATAGAGTAGAATCTGTATTTAGTTTTTTGCAATGCATATAAAATAAGAAAAAGTCTTAAAATTTTTGAGGGGGGTATGGTTTTCAGGATTCCTTCTTTTCAGTTGTGTTGTTCCGCAACCCAATGAAATTACAAACTTAATCTACATCACCACAGACTTTATGAGATCAGAAGGTCAGGCTTTGGATTCTGCACTTTGCAATATCTTTTCTACCTTTAATAGAGGCTATCAGATCAAGCTGAGCTGTCAAAATAATAATGCAAGAAGCAGTACAGAAGCCATTTCCCATTTCCATGCTTTGCTGTTTGACTACAGTAGGACTTGAGTGCTGTCTTAAAGACAGGAGTACTGAAATATTCTGGTGTGGCCAAGAGGGACATCAGTGTCTGCATAAACCCTGTATTGAATCATGACATGATTCTTTTACTCAGTCTACTAAAATTGAAGGTTGAACTGGTAAGCAAAGCAGGGAAATGAGATTCCCAAATACAAAGATATTTAGATTACGATGATAGGCTTTATATTCTTTTTTTTACACTCTTTGAACTTTTCAGTCAATCAAGAATAAAGTTCACCCAGTTAATATTACTGATGAGCGCTTAGTATGTCAATGGACAGGGAAAGAAACCCCAATCTGCAACCGGAAACCACTCACAGCCACAATGAATGGTTAAGTAGCAGGACACAGGCATCAGAATGACTCCAAAGTCAACTGCTGCCTTATGTCTCTCTCTTGCTCTACACCACCTCCCAACTTTTACAAAGTTTGGCCCAAGCTGCAGGTATCTAATCTTAGCTGCTGTATCTCATTCCAACAAAACGAATCAAACACGGACCACATCCCTTTCTTCCCTTGAAAACATACACATTCACTTGCCAATCAGTAAACCTAAGGCTTCTGTTCAGATCCAATACTTTGTCTTTCTCCTTCTACTGCCAAGCAAAATACATTTGGTAACACTTAATTAAGGTTCCTGTTCAGATTATATGGTCTCAATACTAAGAACAAGGCTTTAGCTGCCCAACTCCCAGTAGCATAGTTAAAGTCACAAATACCAAATTGGGAACATAACACTTCATTTAGATTTAATATGGGTAGTTATTGTAAATTAAATAATTATCAAGTGATTATTAAACCTTACCTAAAGACTAACAAGCATTATTAATTTCATAGCTGTCAACCCTCTATAATTGTGTCCTTTGTAATCAGTTGGCATTTACTCATTAGTCTTGTAAAATGTTGTCATAGCTTTGAACATTATGCACCTGTTTTATCCTCATTAAGATTATCTTAATAGTATTTAGTTATTTGTATCATGAGAAATAACCATCTTAATTAATTAGCATTTTATGTGCTTTTGAAAATGAAAATTCAAAATACCACCTAGCAGACATATTACAGTGTGAATTCAATCAACAAAAAGCATATTTGGCCTATCATATCTGTTACAACATGTGTAGCACAGAATATTACAAGCGTACATTCTTTTTTTTGATTATATTTTTTTTTTGTCGGGAAATATTTTGCAAGCATAAGATCACACTGAGGGGATATAAGATACTGAAGCAGGAGATATTGAACACAATGTTATCTGGTGTTCCAAAATTTAATGCTGTGGACTTGATTCTAAACACATGTGTAGGGTGCTCAAGCATCAATGTCAGTGCAGTATAAAATGTGGTGAGTAGAGTGTGAGTAGAGCAGGAAGCAAGGCAATCTGATCCCATATTCACAAAAGTACTGTGGTATAGTCAATCAGTGACCATTGCCTGAAAAGAGAAACAATGTTCAAAGAAAGGTCACTAAGAATTTAGGTCACCAGATGATAATCTCACATAAACTCTTCTTTACCAAGGTCATCTTGCTACCTAGCTGTGTCATGCTCCTCTTTTTTTCTGTTTTCTTTTAGCAGGCTATGACTTGGTAAAACTCTTTCTCAATATTCAGTAGCCATTTCTTTATTACTCTATTGTCCACATAGAGGATTTATTCAGATTTGCATTGAACACAGCTGTTTTCAACTCCTGCAATCTAGATGTATGACTAGAAGTGATGCAGTTTGAAGCTTCTTTTTCTATTTCTTTCTCTTCTGTTTTTACAGCTGCATATATGTATCTGTGCTGTCCCATACCCAGCAGTCCTACCATCCCCCAATGACTTGTGGCTTGCTGGAAACAGTCAGATCTGGCTGCAAAACAGTGAGGAGCTGGGAGAGGGGGAAAAAAGCAAGAAAGACTATAACATGACAATGAGAAAAGTAAGTTAGCAAAGACCAACAACACAGAGACACATAAAGTCACTGCAAATCAGAGTATCTAACACTCCCCTCACAGTGCTTTCAGATCCTAATCATGTTTCAACCCTTCACATGGCTTACACATACATCTATAAAACATACTCCAACTGTAGTACTAGCTGTCCTGGGGAAGAGCTAGAACACAACTTGCATGCAAACGAGCTATTCCACATCCTTTCGTCCCATACTGTGGAGATAATACTAACCCTTATTAAAGGCATAATAATGGTCCAGGCATGCTTCATTGCTGATTCATGGTAAAAGTGTAGTTGTTCCTAGCAGACACGCTACAGGTCTTGTTCAGTATGGCCTTTTCCCCATATATTCAGCCAGAACATCTTCAACCACATACATAGCTCCATCACAACTGTCAGCTCTACAATGTGGAGGGAGTTTCTTGAGGTCTTAGATTCACAAGGACTAACAGCTCCATTTTTACTTTACAATGTATAGTTTGGTTCATCTCCTGAGGTCATTTGGACAAATATTACGTAAGCAGTACACTGCGACATTTAGAACATCAGGTGTTGGCAGTACTACGGTCCCTCCTGTTCCTTCTCTGGACACCTTTGCTGCTATGTGGCTGCAGAAATGCTTAATCCAACTGATAGTTTTAGGGATATTGAATATAGGGATAGCTAAGTAAATTTTAATGGCCTGTGATGTAGAGAGGGTGAGTTGGGATGATCTAAAGCTCCTCCTTTGCCTAGTAAATAAGTCTCAGGAAAACAAATTTCATGAGCACATCTTCATGGATATTTTTTTGTCCCTTTTATTGTTAATTTGGTAGCATTTCTGTGCGCCAATCAACTATAAGTATGTCAGACTGATGAAAAACTCTGAAGTTTCTGTCCCTGGCTCACCCCTAAATGGGCTGATTCAGTCATATGGCATCAGTTCAAGCAAGAACATTTCCATCCTGTCTCTGCTATCAGCTCTTAAAATTTGGTTCCCTATATAAATAGCAGGAATATGTGTCTGCAAGCAAATTGTCCCAGCCCAACCATTTTGTACAAACTAATGAAATTACATCACTGGGCAATGACAGACCCAACACTCACAATGAACACATTAAAACTCTGAAGCTGTTCAGCTCCTCTCTCTCAACTGTCTCAAACTATGGGTAGTGACAGTTTGGAAGATTTAGAGGGTGGAAAATGCCTCTGCTTTCACTTGGCACTGAAAAAAAAATGAGACCAATTATATTTAAAAAAAAAAAAAAAGTATTTCAGTCTAATAGTAACAACTGAAAGTTACATTTTCTCATTTGTAAAGACTTTCCATAAGAGTTAGCTGACTGATTAATGGGCATTGTTACATTACTGTATTTGAAATGCTGTAATGTACTCAAGTGTTGGCTTGCTCTCCTCCCAGGACTGAGGATGTGAAATATATTACAAGTCTGTAAAGACACTTCTAAAAAAGAAAGCCACAGAGAACACATGGTTGCTTCCTCTGTGAAGTAAGCTGGCATGTCTCTAGTGGCTTCAGCAGAGCAGAAATAATTTATACCAGCTGAGGATCTGGCCCACAGTATCTATTTTTCCTCATCGAAAGAAGCTTCCCTTCCTTGCCTCTGTATATGCAAAGATATTCAGCCTATAAGAAAAGGATGGTAAGATGTACTAGGACTACTAAGCAAGAAAAGAAGCATCTGTGGTAACTGCTCCAGCAGTGTATTTAAAAATCATACATATACACACGGATGAGATCATCTCTCTGCAACTTATCATAAAAACCTGTCTTCCTAAAAGGTTAAGGGAACATGGCCCAGTAGGGAAGAGTCATCCCAGTTAAAACATTCACCTACTCCAGGTACAAGTGAAACTGGCCAAAGACAAGCAATGTTTTTGAAAGAAGTATTTCCCACTTGGAAAATTAGTCTTTAATAGACTGAAAACCTGAAACTTCTCATTGCACAATTTGTTGATTTTCAGCACATTAAAAAACCTTAGAATGCATCCAATAAGTTGCAGCGTATCTCAGAGGTCATTGTGAAGTTAGTACATAAAATAGACCACCAACATAGGGAAATTGCCATGCGTCTTTAGCAATTTACTTTGTCAAAGAAGGACAAAGGAACTGATTTAATGAAGTGTTTTTCATTTTTTCTTTTGTTTCATATTTTACACAGGAAAAAGGAAAATATTTCTTCAGTTCAGGGCATCTGAATCATATTTCCAATGGGACAGGCACTTTTAGGACAGTAAGTTCTGAGGTATAAATAACCTTCAGTGAATTGAACTGTAGTCATTTAGTTTTTTCATATGTGGAAACACTCAGCTCTCAAAAGTTGTGCTCAAGTTCTGCTTTTGCTAAATATTATACCTATGTTTAAATCAAAGGTATTTTGGTATACAACAGCTCAGAAATACAGATCAGGCAATACAGTACAATGCATATTGATAAGAAACTCAGTTGTATCAATGATGTAAATTTATTTCAGGTTTTTGCATAGAGTCAGCATGTCTGGTCTATAAATTCCAGAAGAGTCTTAGTGTTGCAAAAATTCAGTCTAACAGTTAAGTACTAATCATTAAAAAAGTGAAGATGGAGAATAAGAGAAAAATCTTCAGAGTTCAGGACACACCTTAATCCCTTTCTCAGAAGATATTTTAAAGGAACAGAGTAACATGCTTATTTTTTGTTTCTTTTCTGATGCTAAACATGCATTTTAATTTTTAGTTATTTCTTCAAACTTTCATTAAAGAATATCATAGTCAGGAAAATGTAAATTATCACATTTACTACAGTTCAGTTCTATATTTTTTTAATGGCTTGTTTAATAGGAGCAGAGCTTGAGTACACCTAAGATAATTATTTTAAAGTCCATTACAGGCTCTCCTAGGGTGATGTGGCCAGCAAGCTGTGATGACCATGGCCCCACTCTCACAGGCTCTTCCACACAAGCTAACCGCACAGAGATTCACAGAGATCACCAGATTGCCCCAGAGAAGGCAGTTTATGGGTTCAGGGCTTTGACTTTTATGACTGATGCCTTTACCTTTCTAGATGTGTATGAGGTGGCTTAGTTATGGTGTTGGAGATGTTGCCTATTTTATGTGGAGAAAGGGACACAATAATACTATAAAAAAACCTTGCATTGATTATTTCGAGTTCTGTAGCCTAAAATTTTGCTGGATACTGAGATTTTGAAGTATTTCACAACAGCCTATTACTCAACAACAATACAAGCTAGATTAGCTTTATAAAAAAGAAAGCTTGACCATTAGGTACTGATCAGAAAGAGTATTTTAAAACACATAGACAAACACAAAAACAATCTTCAGGTCACGACTGGCTCTCCATTTCGAATGTAAAATATGTTTAACAAATAAGCAGTCAACCTAATTATTTGGAGTCTAAGGCAAAGTAGATTTTATGAGTGTTTAGAAGGGGCATAAAGAGCACAAAACCAGCTACTTTAACTATCTGCACATTTTCAATTTCCAGCAGACTTTCAGACTTCTGCAGAGCACTAATAGTATGAAAACAATGAAATATTTCTTCTAATACCATGTTTCTTGCACAGCAAGACCTTGCCTCAAGAACTGTGTCCTCATACTTGTTTGTACATTAACCAGCACTTCTCCACATGGCAACTATATTCATGATAGTAATAAAAATATGAAAAAAAAAATAAATTTAAATAAACTCTTCAGGACTCAGCTGCTGAACTTTTCTGAAGATGGAAGCACAATTTATGGAGACAATTAAATATATTGCTCCTCCTTTCTCTGTCTGCTATAAATCACTCCAGGACTTTAATCACTGTAAGTCATGCCTGGATGCAGGGATAGTGCTCACAGTTTGGGCTAGTCTTGTCTAATGTTTCACAGTATTGCCACACAGTATTGCTTATTCTCTGTCATGTTTCTGTGTTTAATGAAAGCAAAATGTATGAAAGATATGGTGATGAGCACCATCTTCTAGCAGAGAATGAAATTCATCCTATTTTACCTGCTTTGGTATATGCAAACAACAATCTCTGATACATAGTTATCATGCAAATGATAATAAAATACAAATGAAACACTGCTCTAATCATGAGTCCAGTCAATTCTAGGTTTGCAATGAAAGACAAAATGTCTTGTTGAAAAACATGGGTTATCCACCCAAGTAAGGCAGGTGGCACAGGAAATGAGGGATGAAATTGTTATTGCTTAGCAGCTCCTAGTTTTTTGTATAGTTTCTTCTGCCTTGAAACAATACAGTTAATATTGTCCATATCAGCAGCAGTGTCAGTAAATTGTTGCTGCTGTCCCAGAGTCAGTGACTTTAAGTGGATAACACCATAAATTCAGCCAGAAGGCACTTTCTGAATTTCTTTTATGCTAAAATCTCCTATATTTCTTAGCTATTTTAAAACTAAAATAAGAGTGCAGATCACAAATGATAACTCTGTATCATGATCCCAGAATATTAAAGATTATTGGCACTATTTCACATAAACTAAAGAATTTACAGGGCTAAAGTTTCTTTCCTTTATAGGCTACTGAAGCATTTCTTATTAAAGCATCTTATTAAATTCAGAAATTATGGTTAACCTGCATAATATACACGCAGTATTTAAGGATCAATCAGCTAAGTGTGTGGTTTATGATGAGTAAAGGTTCATGATAAAATTTAATAAGAGTTTAAAATTTTTCATGTGTAAAATCTTCCTCTTATAACTACTGTTATGTTTGATTTAGTCAGTGAAAAAAAGATATATCTAGATAAGGTCTGGGTTTATTCAAAGGCTAATAATGTAAAAATATCAAATTCAAGGAAAAAAAAGATTGAAATATTCCAGAAATCACAGCAGTTAAAGTTACTTCACCATTGCTATTCCTTTCTTTGTCCTTCAGTTTTAAAATTTAACCTTAGTCATGGGGAACTTGTCTCACACAAAGATCATGCTCAAAAAAACTTTAAGCCCAACCTGCAATAGCAAAAGAGGCTTTGTCAAATATTTCCAGGTAAAAGCTTTGAAATGTAGATTTCCTTAAAGCTGTGAAATTAATGGTATGTTTCATTAATTTTCAAGTGTCAAAAACTTATCATAGGTATGTTTAATATAGATATCATATGTTTACTTCCTGTAGATTGAAAGTTTTTGCCACAAGGTTTTACCCAGAAAACGTCTACCACTTTATTTTTGTGCCAGAAGACTAAAGAAGTTTTTAAGTACAAGCAATTTACTAGAACCTTTAGAGAACTTTGGGGACTGTCCACCCATCTCAAAATTACCAAGTCCCTTTTTGATCTGAACTGTATTGCTGTTTTAGGTAATGTTAGATGGTGGAATAGCACCTGCATGCTGATTAGTATAGCCTAAAGCTTGCAACACTTGTAGCCATAGAAGCCCCTCCAAAGCAATAAATGTTAAAAACATTCCATTAATAGAGTCATCCTCACCTTCAGTTCTTTAAACTGATAATATATATTCCTGAGCTCATCTCAGTGCTCATTTTGATGATAGCAGATTCATTAAAAAGATTATGAAGAACAAGAACAGACAGGTGACAAGTGAGAAACCAGTTTCATTGCAAAACCTAACATGAACAAGAATGATTGAGCATATTTATATCACTTTTCATCTTCAGACGACAGCTGGTTTCACACCTGGACAAAATATCATGATTAGATAAGTTGCCAAGTAAAAAGCAACAGTGAAATCGGGGAGTAAAAAGACTTATTGGAAAGCAGTCAACACAAGGTTCAGCTTCCTTCCACAAACCCCTTCAAATTTTGGAGAGATGCCTTTCCTACTGGAGAACTAACCTTGGGGAAAGAACTGTGAAAAATAGCTCCAAAAGCTGTCAGGCATAAAAAAAACATGACCAGCTTGACACAGCTCTCCTTTCCTCCATTCCTTAACTACACCTGCCCCTCTATCCTCTTATTTTATCCTGTCGCTTTCACTTTTCCTTCCCTTCACCCCATTTTCTTTAAGTAGTGTTACTCACCTCACTACACGATCCCTCCTCAGTCATCACATCAGGGAGAGTGGTATCTGAACCATTGTTCACGCTGTTAACGGCAGCTGAGCCTTCTCCCTATTCTGTTTTTTCCTCTTCTTTGTAACAAGTTATGTTTTTAATTTTTTTTTTGAGCCTCTAGGCCCTATCATCATAAGCATAATTAATTATATTAAATCAGGGAGCCAGCAGACAAGATTAGATACCTCTACTCCCAGTCTTCTGTTCAAATCATCCTTTTTTGTCTCTGTAACTTTAAGAGATAACAGGACCATCTACCTCAATTTATCTGTCCTAAAACCATCTCTGCTTCTTATGTTTAGGTATTTTGCTTTGTTTTCAGAAGCAGTAGTGTATATACTCTAAGCTGGCATAGCTGATGAGGCTAGATAATTCAACTACCTTCAATCAGTTTAATATCACAAAAGTCAGATCCTTAGCTAAGATAAAGTAATGCAAATGTGAGAATCTGGACCATATATTTTAAACGGTTGTTATCCCCCTATCATCCACCCCTAACCATAATTAAAAATAGTGACATCAAAAAAAAAAGCAAACAAATCTTCTCTTTTTTTTTTGTGAATGTAAAGGGGAAAATCCCTGATTTCTGTTTGCAGACTTCCAAAGATACGTCTAGATGTATGATTTACAGTGCTTAGAAATAACTGTTAAATAAAGCCAGGATGGGAAAACAGATGTATCTTGTAAATCAATTAATGTTTCTGCTCCCTTCAGTTTTACCTATAGGCTATGTGCTTTCCAAGGAATTGGGCCACCCATTGAAACTATCCACCCCAATGATGGTAACTGTTTATTCAGAATCCCCCAAGAACAAAATGCCTCTACATCTCAACAAGTACTATGTGAAGAGGCATAATTATTTGTACTCATGTAACTTACAATTTCCTACTCAAACTCAAAAAAACCAATTTGGGTTTAGTTTGCTTCTGGTTTTCTCTCCACACTTACGATGTTAGATCAAATATGACAACTCTTACCAGTCAGCAAAATGAAGCAAACTCACTCGAAAGCGTCAGGGTTAAGGAATTTCTTTAATCACATTCACACCAATTATAAGTATTTCAGATACATGTGGTAATATAGTTCAGAATTAACTTTAGAAATTTAACAGCTTATGAGGCAAAAAAATCCCCAACACATAGGTTATGTCCGTTTTGCTATATAAGTGAAGAGGTGAGTGTAAATCATGAAAACATATTTGCACATCTGTTCTCTTGTTCAAGGAATTCAAGTGGACTTCTAGGAAGACTGTCTTGCTGAAAGTATATCCAGACTAGTTTACAAATAAACTGAAAACAAACTGTAATATCTCAAACTCTAAGGCTGTGGGAAGGATAGGTCGTCTACTCGTGTGTCATCAGTATAGGATTTGTGCTAGAGAGACAAGAACTACACAGTGGTCATCAAAGACAAACTGAGAGCACACACAGGGTTGTTCCTCCCCAGGTGTCAAATCTTGAACTTCCTCTTATTGAACCTCAAGAGTTTCATCTTCAATTCCTTCAGTCCTCATTGCTTCAATATTTATTGATATTAGTACATTGCTGTGACATCTTGTTGCTTCCTCTATTCTTCCAAATGAATGTAAAATCCTGCATCACTTTGTGAAAGATTAATGACTTAACTGGGCTTTCAAAGTCATCCTTTCTTCAACATGGTCACTGCAATACCTTTCTCACTATGAAATTCCATCCTGATATTGTTGCATAAAATGGTATGCATTGAGTTCCTGAAGCTGGAAGGGAATGACTTATGTCCTAAAACAGAACTAGGATCTGAAAAGTGTGTTTGATTCCCTCTGACTCAAAAGCATTCTATAACAGAAGTTGAGATTATCAAGTCAGTTTGCTATTTCCAACTTCTGTGCTAGAAAATATTAGCATTATCACTCAAATCAAATGTGAATTGAATCTAAGGGGTCTAAAGAATGCCACATGGAACAGAAAAGTCCTGTGGTAAGGACAAAGGAAAGCAGACCTCGTTTCAGAAAAGCTTTGTGATTGCCCAAGAATTTCATCCATGAAGAAACTGAAGACAGATAGATGTGTTCTTTTTAAACAGGAAGATGCACACAGAGATGCTCATGTGTTAGCGGAAAACTACACAAGACTGCTACTCAGTAATTGCCTGTGAAAATTGGGAAAGTGTGAAGCAGGTTGTATTTATTTTGTTTTGATATTGCATTTGAGTGTGAATTGAGGACAGGGAAGAAAATTAAAATATGAGCTAGTTTATTTCAGTATCATCTCCTTTGCAACAGCTAATAACACAGGCCATTCAGACGACAGTCACCCCGAAAGGTTTAGAATCACACAGTTTGCAAGTACCACATGCAAAAAGGATTGTAACAAAAGAAAAACATAACAGATAAAAAAGTTCTATTATCCATTTCTAGACTGTAGTATCATAGATTGTAGCAGGAAACTAGAAGAGAAATAAGGCTCATGATTCACTGATGATTTCTAGGGAAGAGAATGAAAATCCATGGCCAACAAGAAAAACTATACATTTTGATATCTTGGCCAAAGGGCAAGTCTGAATTCCAAGAATCATAAATTGCATCTGCAGCAGGGGATTAGTAAAAGAAATGAGAGCTCAGCCAAATAATTTTCTTGGCAATTAATTAATAAAGCATGAAGAAGATTCCAAAGTCATCTTCACACTTTATACTAGAATAAATTATCAGCATGAAATCCCACTGATAAATATATCCACTTCACTCCTTCCTTGCAAGAGCAGTTATTGTAGTATTTAGGAATCTTATCAAGTGAGCTCGTACAACTTTGTATCTGCAATCAGCTGTTTGATACTGCCCAATTTGAAAGTTACTGAAGATAACTAATATTCATTCAAGAGGTAGAAAAGCCTTTTGGAAGAAGTGACTCACTTCTCACTCAAACTCATCTAGCAAGCTTATTTTCTCTGTGTCATAAATGGACATTCGGTTGCTTTACTCACCTTGGAAACATGCAAATGTTATTAATACCGAGTAGCACAATACAAACATGGCTTTAGGTCTTCTGCAGCCCATTAGTAATTTCGAGTCAGCCAGGACAGCTGACCCAAGTTGACTCACAGGTGTGTCCCATACTGTAAACACCACACTCTTTATAAAGGGGAAGCCTTCTGATGATAGAAGGCTTGCTGCCTGGACTCTATTGAGTGTACTTTTCCTTCTCTTCCTGCTACTGAAGGTTGCTTTACCTTGTTCCTTATTGTGACTGACATTCATTTGCTGGCCTGAGTATAATTTTTGTACTCTTTATATTGATATTAGTATTGCTGTTTCATTAAATCTGTTTATAATTTCAACCCACCTGGTTTCCCAATCCCCCTCCTCTGCTGGGGAAGGGTCATTGAGTGATAAAACAATGGCTGTAGTTTAGCTCCAGATACAGGCTAAACATAGACACGTCCCCAGTTCTTGCTTCCCATTTCTGAGGTGGTGTTTTCTCTTAGACTGATACTCTACACCTCACTGTCTCCTATAGCTTTTCTCTAAATAGCTGCTGTAGATAGTAAGAAACTTTCTCACAATCTAAAGCTTTAGGAGTGGGGCTAAATCTCAAATCTAAGCTAAAATTGTGGATTTCTACAGGAACTATTAGAAGACCAAGCAGCTCTTTATTGAGAGAGTATCTTGTAACTCTGACTGCTTCACATATTGCAGCAATCATTGAAATACATTTGAGTGGTTAAAAAGCCACTATAAACCACCAAAATTGTTCCTGGAAGGAGAAGGTTTTGTAACACTTCACTTACCTTTATGGTAATTGCTTTTCCTTGTGAGAGACAATGAGAAAGGTAGCAGTGAAATGCAGACTATCCCTGCATCATATCCCCAGAAAACCCTCAAATTCACATCTGGAGGTTTGTTAGTATCAGCTACCCTGCACAGACTGGTGTGCAGGTTAGAGGCCAAGAGTTTCTTTTTTAGGTAGGGTTAAGTAATAACAATTACTCAAATGATGATAGTCATCTAGTTCACTTTACACAACTCCTCTAGAAGGATTTGCTGCTATGATCAGGGAGAAAGACTGGCATGTCTTAGGATAAAGGACATGCACTCAAGCTTAAATAGATCAAGAATAGAAGCAATAGCATTGTGGCATCAGAGGTAGGGCTTTGCTGTGGGAACATTTGATGTCTTGGGTATTAATTTGGGCTAGATGTTCATGCCAAAAATTCAAGTTAACCATGTAATACATGCTTACATTCATAGTTGATTCCTAAGTTGTTTGGTTAAGGGTTTTTCTTGCTGATCCACTAATGACACCTTATTTATGGCACATCGATACTATAAATCAATTAACGGGATACAACTGAAACCCCTGGAAATGGGCTGCAGCAGAGCTTTTGTACTTCTCTGACATGTTATTATTCAAGTATAGATTCAGTCTGTCACAGTATTCCCACCTCTTGAGGAACTGAAAAAACTTTATTTACTCAGAAGCCCTTTGTTTACTAGGAAGCAGAGTCACTTTGAAGTGTGACGGTATTGCTACAGATGTCTGCAGACCCCTACCATGACCTATCAAAAAAATTATTCATTTCCATCTTGTTAGATGGCTCTATATTACAAAAACAGTAGCAGCAAAAACCAAGCGTTGTTATCAACTTTCTAAAACCAAATATAAGTCAATGGATGCACCCAAGTTACTATATTTCGATATCCTTAGGTATTTCAGCAAACCAGATTGGGGAGACATTATGGGGAGAATATTACAGCTGTCAGGTCACAAGGTGAGGCAGAGATTGACACCTGTGTGTGATAGATCCAAGTGCTTATTTCTTTAAGTACACCATCCAAGCATTGCAAGAGACATGCCAATACCTTTCAAAGTAAGAGCAGCCAGCTGGCCTGATTCAGGATCTATGTTATTAGGGGAACTAACTAAAATGGTTTCATTCCATTCAGAATGCCAATATCCCCAACTTTGTTCATCTTCCAAATCAGAACAAAGTTAACTGATCATTTTAAATGCAATGGAAAGTGAAAAATCTCAGACATTTGTCTTCCATTATAGCCAGCCCTCTTACAGTGGTGGTATGATGTTGTATACAAGCTAAATCTGGTTGAGAAACTAAACAACTTATATCAACAATTTCTGTCACAAGAAAAAGTTCTGATATTAAGAAAACAGCTCTTTTTTCAGTTTAAGTTGTAGAACTTCTGCAAAAAAAATAATCTATTCAACTTACTGGCATTATAGTTTGGTAAGCACACACAGAATGCAGAGTTTTGTCTCCTTCAGAATCCAAAGCATCTCTTTGGAAATGGATCAGATATGGCTTTTTGCTTTTTTTTTTTTTTTTTTTTTCCCTGTTTGTTGATTGATTTGGCCAACTGAATTAACTTCAATGAACATTAAGTAATAGTTTCCCAGCTATAAATGGTCTTTAGCTACAAGTTTTGCTAACAGACTCCTGTAAAAACGCACACGTACTTATTTAAAACAGAAATTGTTCATTATCCCATAAAAACACTTCTAAGCAAAATACATAAACAACTTAAAAAATGTAGCAGAGAGAAATGAAAGTAAAATTTTATTTTCATACATTATTTTTGACATACACATTGGAACCTAAATAAAATGCTCCCTTTCTTGTCTTAAGTTTTCTGATTTAAAAGTAACCTAGTTCCTTATTCAATATCTGTATGGCTGCCTTGCCCCTCTTCATATTTGGGGATAACAGAGGAACTACCTAGGCTGTATAATCATACTTCTTTACAACAGTTTGCTGACAAAACAGAATACAGGGTCCTGGTGAACAGCAGGATGACCATGAGCCAGCAATGTGCCCTTGTGGCCAGGAAGGACAATGGAATCCTGGGGTGTATTAGAAGGGCTGTGGTTAAGTAGATCTAGAGAGGTTCTCCTCCCCCTCTACTCTGCCCGGGTGAGGCCATATCTGGAATATTGTGTCCAGTTCTGGGCCCCTC
>WTSP01014572.1:136211-146718 GCA_025331215.1 Actenoides lindsayi | reverse complement strand
AAGGAAAGGAAAGGAAAGGAAAGGAAAGGAAAGGAAAGGAAAGGAAAGGAAAGGAAAGGAAAGGAAAGGAAAGGGTAAAGTATATGCTGCCAGTGCTAAAATACTGTGGCCAGTTCTGTGCATTTTCCTGTGGACGTGGTCTCCCCTGGCAGTGCCCATCTGCAGCCAGCTGGTGGACACATCTCTCCTCCATCAGCCCAGTGCAGGATGATGCTGAGCAAGACCTTCTCTGCAAGCACATCTCTCAACCACCAATGTCCAGCTCCAAGGAAGCTGTGGCACCTAGGAAGTGATTGGCCTGGAGCTGGGAGGGACCTACAAGACTGACTTTTGGGGTCCAGCAGCTGCAGGCCAACAAATATTAGACATCGTTGTTTAAGCAAAGGAACCCTCAAGGGTGATGTTTCCTATCTCTAAGCTGGCAGCTGAGAACCCTTTTTTAGTCAATGTTAACAACTGGTGTTTCCAGGCTGCTTCATCTGACCTTCATCTAACCTGGGGTGAGATGACATACCCTCTGGAAGTGCCTGTTTCCATCTAAATGGGACCCTGGCCAACACAGCAGCACCCTGGCCAACTCAGCAGCAGACTGTAGGTATCTAAACTTAGGTGAAATAGATCCTGCCTCAGGAGCCTTTCTCCCCAAAAGTCATGCTGGGTCTCCCTGGAGCTGTAAGCAGAGGAGGCAGCCACTGCCACCTGCCAGGAGGCTATTCCAGGCTGGGACCCATCAGCTGGAGCCATGCCATGAGCATTATTTTGTTCCTGTCCCTGCACACGTATTTTGGGTGATTTGTTAGCAGACAAGCCAGCCAAAAGATACACTGGCAGTGGGTACACGAGAAGCTTCATGTCAGCTGACGAAGGGAAAATGGAGAGATGGTGGTTTGTCCCAGGTGGGACTTGTCTCCTCTCAAGCCATGATGGGCTATCTCATGTGGGTAAGCAGAGGTCTGTCCCTCTCTGCCATGTGCTCATCTTGTGGTAAAAGTGCATTTTCACAGGAAGTCTTTAAAAAATTGATTTGTACATGTTAATCCTGGGAGATTTGTTGCTGGAAGTGTGAGGTTGGTGGATTTATTCGTAGGGAAATCAGAAGGTCTCAGAAAACAGCTCTGTTTCAAATTGCTACAGAAAAGCAGAATCTCAAACAGGCGAACAAAACCTCCTAAGCAAAACTAAAAGAAAGTGCCAACCAGAAACAACGGAAATAGGTTTTCATTTGGAGTATCATTTTTCCTTTAAAACTCTAAAATTATAATTTAAATTTGAACCAAAGCCAGGGAGGAGAGACGTGAGCAATTGCAACAGCTTTTTTAAAGAAAATACAGATTTTGAAAACCAGAGGTTCATTCAGAAAACCACTTCCCTGTTTCAATTCTGTTTCAATAAAGTTACATTTTTGGATGTTAAAACTAAACCAATTTTTTGCCCTGGTACATACCTCGGCTGTGCTGTGTGACTGCATCCTTGGAGAGATATGACTGCTAACTTGTGATGGATGCACTTCATAGTCTTGACCAGACTGGTGGTATTTTGGTACAGGCTCCAGAGGAGGTAAAGGCCTGAGACAAAAACAGGCTGAGAACTCTAGTTCCAATCTCTTCTGTGGAAACCCACAAAGGAGCAGAGTGACACAGCGAACGCGGATCCATATGAGCTTGGAACATTGATCATGCCATTAACACATGAATAACAAGTGGCTTTTCCAAGACTCCTGAAAGAACAAAGAATGTTGTGAGTACAAGGAGTCTCATGCCTACCTTTCCCATCACATGTGATTCGACTGTGAGGCAACCGCTTTATTCCATAAATATGACAACCTCAGTGAACCTTCCTTCAGCTCTCTTGGCTAAGCAGCCTGGATGTATGGTGATGATCTCCCCTTGCTCTGGGATGCCTCTCAAGGTTGCTCCTTGAGGCAGGGACCTTATACCAACTGCAGATCTTTGGTAGGCAACTCATATCGTGCATAACCTTGTAGGATGTTAGCTTTGATTTTGCCTCAGTCATTTTGATTTGTACCTTGGTAACTTGGATTTTTTTCTTGCTAACTTTGATTTGTACCTTGGTAGTTTGAAATCATTGTTCAAGTGATTGTGCCGCACAGTAATAGAGTGAAACTCACCGCTGAACTTTGTTAAATTGCATTTTTAAAGCATCATATTAAACCCACTTTTGCTAGTACCTTTGATGGTGGTATTTTAAGTGATCTAAGTCACCCATTTGTGACATAACCCCATTTCAGCAGGAGGAAAGGAGCCAAATGTCTTCTCCTCAAGACTGATGGCTCATGTAAAGAGCAATCTCCCTAAGCAGAAGAGCAGAGGGCTCTGAGACCTCCTGTCAGTGGAAAAAAATGTACATTCTCTGTCTGTGAAGCCATTAAATATTTACAGCATCAGGTGGCAGATCGTGGCTGCGGCGTGACGTCAGTGGATTACTTGCCCGTAACGAAGGCGATGTGTGCCAGGGATGAATCCAAACCCAGGCATGTTGCCTCATGTGCCATTAATCCCACCAGCGTTTCCTTGTCACTGTGACCCAATGTGAGGGACAAGATGCCAGGAGCAGGTGAGGGGAGAGGGTGTCTGCATGTCTGGAAGTGAAGGTGGAACAAGGTGGTGGCACAAAGGGGAGGTGCATCCAAGTTGTGCAATGGAAGGTTCTTGTTGCTCTGAAGTTTTGCGGGCTTGCGTGAAGATGGCAGGATAACATTTGCAGAGGGTTTTCACCCTGCTCTTGCACAGAGTCTGTATTCTTTCCAAGTTCCTTTCAAACTCCAAGTGAAGAATGTTTTAAAACACACAAGGGGGGACACTTGAAGAGAAAAAACACCTTTTTCTTTCCCACAATCAGTTGGATTAGTGACATATTTTGGCAAGCCTGGGTGATAAATATTTCAGGAATAATGAAAGGGAACTGTACCTGCAGCTGACCTGCGGGATTTTAATGAGACAAGCTCTCTGATTTGCAATGCAGCATTTGCACCTAAAAAATAAGCACCATCCTGACTTCCTTATGGGGAGCTTGAAAGTGGTGCCCCAACCCCTTTCATTCTCTCAAAGGGCTCTTTTTCCTGATTTTGCAAAATGTGCGTTTGGTGTCAGCCCGCCCAGACAAAGATAAGAGCTGCTTATCTCATGCAATGATGGAGCAATATTTCATTGACGAGTTACCCAAAGGGCCACACACACTTACAAAAAACCCTTCTATGTATAAAATTTAGATCATGCCTTTCCTCCATGTGTTCTGTTGTAGAAGCTCCAGGCTCTTTGCAAGCAGTAATTAAGCTCAGTTTTTCAAAAGGAGCACGAGGCACAAATAACCTGTCATCCTTCCTGTCACACCAGAATTATTCTAACCTGAGGTAGGTGCATGCTGCTTTTTAAAACAAAACCTCAGAGTCCCCTTAGAGAAAAGCAAGGGAACCAGAGAGCTCTCTGATGTGCTCTGACCTCCTTGGGGTGCTTCATGGGTTGCCTCCAAAGTTAACTGGAGATGATCTCTCAACAGCAGTGCTGGACTGAGAGGCTAAACCAAAGCACACGCATGTGCCCAAACCCGGACTGTGGCCTGTCCTGCTCCCCAGGCCAGGATAGCAAAAGTTATGCCTGGAGGTGGACAGGGAGGGAGCCCTTGGCCCATAACTCCATTTTTCATGTGCGTGCAAAGAAACCCAAGCCAACCCCATCCTGAGCCGCTGCCTTGAGCAACTGAGTCAAATAAATACAACATGCTCTTGGCAAGGGGTTTGGGGGGGCCTGCCTTTGCAAACTGTCATGGGAGGCTGGAAGTGATCTAGTGAAGTTTGTTCTGACAGCAGCTAATGATGAGTCCCACTTCTCTTGTCAGCTGCCTCTGGGACCTCCTCCAATATCAGGGAACCAGCCCCATGGCTGTGTTGTCTCCTGCTGCCAAAGATGGGGTGAGAAAGGTGCTCGGAAATACAGATCTGCAAATCTGTGAGACAAGGAAGGAGAAATGTGGGAGGTAGGTGGGAGACAGAGGACGCAGTGTGGGGTGAGGAGAGCAGGATGGGCTGGTGAAAGCCAGTGTCAATGTCCCACTATTCACTCTGCATGGTTGAGGGCATCCTTGAGCTACCTCTTGCACGTCCTGTGGAGCAAGGGCCCTTCAAAAGCACCCTCCATGGCTGAACATTTCATATGAAAGGTTCATTACTTTCTCCAGGACCTTTCCTTGATATGAACTGAAGCAGTAGGTGGGGAAAAGAGGGAGAGCCTCTTCAGAATTTCACACCTGATCCAAGGCAAAACACTCGGGTAGATGCATGCAGATTTCCTTTGCTGGTTCCAGTGTGCAGACTCATATGGGTACAGACTTGCAGGACTGGGTGTTGCCTTGGAATGTGAGATGAGATAATTTTCTGATGATTGAAAGTCCCTGTTGCTGTTGACACCAACACAGCCACCACGGGAGAGACATAGATGGAAAACAGCAAGGCTTAATTTTGCTACAAAAAGGCTGAAACACTGTTAGCAAAACCCCAAACACTTCCCTCACTGTCGGGGTGCCCCTGCTTCTCCCCACAGCTTTTAGGTCTAGGAAGTCATAGGTGCTCCCTTGCCAGTTTGCTGGCCTGTTGCAGCAATCGCTGGTTCCTTATGTATGCCTGTTTTTAATGGCCACGGCTGTAGCTGCCTGCCCAGGGACAGCCTGCTCCTGAACGTGGTGGTACCGGAGGGTTTGTTCTGAGAAATTTGCAGCCCAGGGACTCTGTGGCCAGCTTGTAAAAACAGAGACAAGTCCTTAGGAAAGCCACAGAATAGCTAAAACATGATGCTAATCCAGGCAGAGGGAGCAAGGAAACATGTGCAGGGGGAGGGCAGAGGGATGGAGCTGCTGCAAAATTGCAACCTGGCACTGAGACACCTCCTTTCTAGGTGCCTGTTCTGGTTCTGGAGCATGCATCCCAACAGGCCAGAATTGTGCAGATGAGAAGCATTAGCTGCAGTGTTATTGCAGTAGTGATCTAATGACACAAGCAAGGTGAGATTTGTGAGGAAGATCTGTATTTTTCAATAGTTCCAGTGATGTAACTGGGGGGAAAAGTGGATCAGCTTTTGATCCAAGTCTTACATCTTGGAGAAAAATCATACACAAAAGCAAATTTCTCAAGGAACAGATAGACCTAACTCCTTAATCCTCCCCTCTCCTCCTCCCTTTCCCTCTCCTTCCATTCCCCAGAGCAGGGCTGGAAGAAGCACTATCATTTACTGCTTGTCTAGTAAGATGTCTCCAGACATGAGAGACCATAATTGAAGAACTGTTTTTAACGTAATTATTTTTTTAAAGTGTTCTGAAGTTTGATGAACCCCCTAAACTATTTAATGTCTTTGTATGCATAGGAAAAGTAAATTTCTTTAGACCGTTGAGTGCATGTAAATGAATATGTCTCCATATATAGACATGAGGGTTTATATCTGATTTTAGTCACCCCCTAAAATGAATGGAAGGATGTGTATTTTTACACTAGCTATACCCCGAAGGTGGGGTTTGATAGAAGGTCTCTTTACTCCCATGTGGTACCCAGCATTTGCACTCTTTTTCTGTCCCAGTGAATACAGAATAAAACAACTTTCACAAGAAAAACTTACTGCATCCCTGCCGAGAGTCTCTGTTGGCTGGACACTTAAAGCATCTGCCTGTTAGGAAGGAGGCATGGTTTTGTCTCCCCTAAGGGGGTCATGGCTGTGCACAGTTTCCCTGGCAGCTGCCTAACTGCTGATCTAGAATGTTACACAAAGGTCTTGCCCCATCCTCCCCAGAGGTGTTTTAAACACAGTTTGATCCTACTCAGCAAAGGAAAAGGCTGCAGTGTTTCTGGGTGTGCCCAGGAAGAGTCTTAAGTCTGTGACACTCAGTTTTGCAGATTTGCAGGCCTCAGGGTCCTCAGCAGTCCATCTCTGTGTGGTGAGAATAAGCCCATTGACAGCAGCCCTCTTTTCAGCAACTGCTCTGAAGTTTGAAGTAGTAGACATCAACTCACAGATGCTGTGACCTGTGGGTGGAAAATCACTGACCTGAGGGACCTAAATGTCAGTGTCTGAGAGGTCAGAAGACACTAGGTGCACCAGGACTAGGCAGCTGATGAGTTTTCAAAGGCCAAACTCTGAAGCTACATCCTTCAAATGGCATCTGGGAAGCCCAAGAGTCACCTAAGTCTTAGTCAAATAAAAAGGTTCTCAAATGTATACATATATATACACGTACCTATATATACATGTATATATATATATATATTTCATTCTTTGGGACATCAATATGACAAATTGTTATCATCTAGCTGGATGTCCAGGCTCACAGAAGCAAGGAGCTCCAGCTCCCACTGGCTTCCCTCTTGAATGAGGAAAGTGTGACTATGCCCCAGGGACTGAGAACAGATGATGCTGAGGAAAAGGAAAGGTGGTTCAAGCCTTGCTGACACTTTCATCATCATGTCATTCCCATTTACATCTTTAGGAATGTGATGCAATAATGCAGCATGCAGGTTGCCTGTGAGGCTGATAAACATGAGGGAAAGCTACGTGTTCCTAAGCATCCAAAAAGCTTCATGGTCTCCATTTCCCTAGAAACAAATTTCAGCTGCTGTAGAGATGTGCGTTTAGAATCCTAAATCAGCCGATTTCCGTACCCAAGGACAATGCATATATTAATAAATTGGTTTGTTTCCTATCTGATTCTGGGGCTTGTTCAATCTTTTCAGCATGTAAATTGTTCCATCCTTTTAAAAGCTGTTCTGCTTATGGTCTGAGCAGCTCATGATGTCTTCTGCGAAGCCCCATGTGAACTGAGTACAAAGGGTGGCCCCTTTTTCTTTTAACATCACTGCCTTTGATAAGATCTCTAATAGTCAGTCACCTAATTCCTCCTGTAAGAGTGTGAACATAATGACAACACAAAGGAAATGTTTACAGGAGCTGAAAGCAACATGTGCTTTGTGCTCTGCTTTTGACACACTGGGATTTCCAGCAACGAACCTTGGACTGGCACAGGATGCCAGAGCCCAGTGTCTGGGGACCAGCGATAAGCCGTTGCTGGCACAGCTCACAGGGCACACGTGGCCATGCATCAGTGGAGGTGGTGCCTTACTGTGGGCAGCTGGACCTTCTTGCCTTCTCCAGTCCAACACACATGAATGTGAGCTGCCACACCAAGACTCAACTGCTGCCTTTCTGACATCAGTCTGACACCTCAACAAAATAAATATAGCACATGGGAGCAGAAGCATCAAGAGAACCTGAAACCTGCATCTGCTTTTAAAGAAAATCTCTACAGATACTTTGATCTTAAAGGGATTGCCATGTGGCTTTTGTATCTCAAGCCATTATTCAGCATCACCTTCACATCATATGCAAGGCATTGGCACTTAATTGAAGTATTTGGTAATGAATTTAAGAACAAAAGGAAAGATCTGTATCTCTGTTCCCACCTTTTCCCCATGTTGAGATATTTCCCCTTTACAAGAGCTGGGGGAAAGCCAGAGTCCAGCCCCAGTGCTCCATGTGGACAGACACAATACTTGAGTGATTTGTAGCATTAAGCAATTAAAATGGCAAGGAGTGACTTGCTGGGTGTTACTATTGTTCATTCGCTCCTCTAGTTAACTTCCATTTTCCCATAGAACCGGCCAATGGTAGAGAATCCAATAGGTTTCCGAGTGCTTCCCTGCCCTTTGGGATAAAACTGGTGGGTTTAGAGATTAGATTAAAAGAGTCAGGAAATTGCTTCAATAAGATGAAAATTCTGTTGATACTGAAACCTTTCAGAAACCTCTGCTGAATTCAGCCAGTTTTGCCTCTAATCCGAGTAACTTCTCTACTACAGGGTTTGAAAGAGAAAGGTTAGGCTGATATGAACATGGTCTCTCCTGAAGCAAAGTGCTCAGCTTCACAATGTGTCTGGGACCATGCACTGAGCCGGATCTGGGGAGTGCTGAACAGCCAGGGTGCATCAGCACATCCCTGGAATAGCGGATGCCACTGCTGCTGCGTCCTGGGGACCACGACACTGGGTGTCCCAACAGAGGTGCTAATGCTGAGGGTGGCATTTCCTAATCACAGGCTGTGGTGGAGGAGCCAGTGCGGAAGAACTTTCTCCTTCAACATCCCTCCTATGGCTGCTGCTTCCGGGCACATGTCCCCAGTGGGGTGGGTGCAGTTCTGTGGAGAGCTGTGCTCCAGAACAGCCCTGTTGTCAGAGGGGATTTACCTCCACCCCATATCCTTCTATCCAGTATGAATTTCTTCTTCCTAGAGCCACATGTCCCATTCTTGGCCAGCCTCCACTCCCAGCTGATACGTAACCACCTTTTGGTAAAGGCAGACCCCTCCCATACAGAGAACAATTTTTCATTCTGTTAGCACACCAGAAGGGTAAAGACATTGTTGCTTCCACACACAAACATGGGGCTGAGTTTTTACTGGCATAGCCCAGGAGTTTGCTCTGGCTAGGGGTTGCAGATGACCAGCCAGTACATCCCCGTCCACCTCCCCCATCCCTGCAACGCAGGAACAGGGGCACCTTGACATCCCAGCATCTGAGCATGGGACTGGACTGCTACAGGTGGCACTGGCACATGGAAAGAGTTTGCACCTCAGTTGTCTTTTCTTATGAAACTATCAGCTATTCCCAATGTTCACAGCAAAGTGCCTTTGCCATCATGTTGCCTGTTGGCCCTCCCAGCTGCAGGACCTTAAAAATCACCTAGATCCAAACCCCCTGCCATGGGCAGGGACACCTCCCACTAGACCAGGTTACTCAGAACTTCATCCAGCCTTGATGGAGTCATGATACCCTTTGCTAATGGTGAAGAGCTCTTTCCTCATAGCCCCAGGATGCCTGACCCTTCAGGAAAAGCCTCTCCCACACCCAACTCTTGGATTTAGTTGTACATGATCTCAACAAACAGTGAGAACAATGGGGCACAACTGAAAAAAACAACGTATGCCACTGACTGTCCTGTGTGAAAAGCTTTCTCTGCACAGGAGCATCACTCTCACAGTGACACTGTGTCCACATCCGAGCTGGGCCATGGGTTTAATTTATTACAGGCTAATCAAACTGGGAGACATCCAAAACTTTTTCATCCGGTTTGATGAATCCCCTGCAGGGCAGGGTGGCTTCTGAAGCACTGTTACTTTGGTCTATCCATTTTGAATGATTCTGGTTCCAAATGCTAATGTTCTTGGTTGTAGCTCTTAGGTCCATGCTATTGTGCTCAGCTCTGCACCAGCCAGCAATGCAGAGATGGGACTAAAGGTTGTGCTGCTGATTTCCTGAAATGGAACTTGTTTGGCTGTCAGCTGCCTTTGCAGAGGGGCTGGGCATCTCTCTCACTGGTAGGCACTCAGTTCTCATGCAGCATGGAATGATGGTGATGTTAAGTCTCTCTTTACCCTTCAGAAATGTTTCATGAAAGAGTTCCCTTAGCGAAGACAGGCAGTTAAAAATAACCCTGTGGGCAGCGGTGCCTAATGTGCTCATAGGTGCAGAGCTGTGTCCCTCTGCCTCTGTGGCCAATGATCACATGTCTCCTCTGCATGCCTGTGGTCTTCAGCCTCAGTGCGGGCAGAAAAACGAGTGGTGAATTTTACATTCACTGGGAGAACATCCATTATCAGCAATGCTCTGGGTTTGGAGGTCTTCATGTCACTACCTTCATAACTGCTATGACCTGGTGGGAAAATTGTCTAGCTTCTACCAAACACATTGCTCAAAGGTCCTGGTAGTCATTGTCTTACAATGTCACATGGTCCTGAATTCAGCCCCACAAAGGAAAAAGCCATTTGCTGAAGAGTGATTTGTGTGTGCAATAGGAAAGAAAACTCCATGTTCTTTTTCAAACATTTTTTTATGGCCATGTGCTTCAGTAGATATGGTTGCCCTCTCCTGGAGAGCACCATTTCAACAATACATCTTCCAGAACTCCCACCTCAGATGGCAAAATCTCAGTTTCTGTCAAGGAAATCTTGACACAGCATTGTAAGGCTCGGATGTGGTGTGAGACAGTACCTCCTGCCATGAGGGTGATGGTCCCTCTCAGAGCCCAGCAGTTCTACCTCACCTTTTCTCACCACAGGCTGTACTACTCCCATCCTTTCTCTTCTGGCCCAGGACATGCCCAGGATGGTGAGCATGGCACAGGTCTCAGTGTGGAAAACCAGCCTTGCCCAAAGAGACATAGGCAGCCTGAAGTGCTTACTCCGGGTATATACAGCCATGGCTGCCCTCTCCAGAGCCATTGACTGGTTTATGGCAAAAGGACAAATGCTTTAGCTCTGGGGTGCCTTTTCCTGCCCTTTGGACACCCCAGCCATGTGTCACAGAACAGCTTCATGTGCAACCAACACAGGTCTCATACAGGTCTCCCCTTAAAAATGGGCAAGCTGTGACTCCACACTCCCAGGAATACAGCAGTGACTGCACTGAATCCATCTCTGTTTAGTACATTGGTATTGGCTTTGCTCTTTGCTTATGCTTT
>WTSP01014572.1:109995-136096 GCA_025331215.1 Actenoides lindsayi | reverse complement strand
AATTGATTGCTGTATAACCCTCAAGAAAGCAGGATGATTGTAAGTCTCTTGTACATATTTATAACAATTAAATACTTACTTTAAAACTGAAGAGGTTCAGTTTTGACACCGAAGTAAGCTTGGACTATTAATTAAATCATCTGTGTGATTAGTCTTCAAACTAGCTAGAACTCTTCTGAGTTCAGCAGAGAAGGTCCTGTACATTTCTGACCATACTAGCAGAGCTGCTGCTAGTTCTCCTTCTCCTGTACATTTCAGTGTTTAAACAAACCACCCAAGACTATTCACACCTAAGAATAAGCTGTGGCATTTCAGCAATTTCAGTTGGCCTGCATCTGCCCTAGGAAGCAGGTTATGCTCTTCTCTCGAAGACAGACTTCCTTTAGGTCAAGTCTTTCAAGGCTAGGTTGCAGTAGCTGCTGAGAAAAGTGAAAAAGTGTTTGGCTGAGAGACAACAGCTTTCTCTGCAACACAGCAAGCACGTCTGCCATGCCAGCACCTTTCTCTCCTGTGCCTGCACCTGGGCACTGAGACACCTGGGTTTTAGTAGGAAAACCTCCAACACTGAAACCTAGGACATGAAGAAGATCAGTTTTCAGAACTACAATGCTCTTGGGAAGGAAATTAAACAAGAGGAGATGGGTGAGCAAATGACCTGATCAGTCTATTAATGTTTACAGGACGAGTCCATACTTGTTACTGAGCAGCTTGTGGGTCTCCATCTTTGGGGAGCAGATATCGTTTCAGACCAAGAGGTAGGCACAAGACAATTCAGGTGTTTATTAAAAAGCACCTAACAACCCTACTGGTAAATGATGCCCTTCAGGACCTCCATTCCTGAGATCAGTTGGCACAGGGGGACCAACTATTGTAGGAATGATTCATGTGAGCTGGGTCCCAGACCTGGGGAGACCATCAGGGCCAGGTCTGTGCCAGGGACTACGAGTCACCTCAGCATCATAGGCAAAATCCTTCTGGTGCCTGGTCCTTAGGGCTGGTGCAGATTGTTTTTCCCCAGAAGTCCTACCCAAGTGCTGGGACTGCAGCTTTACTGGGCCATTTGCTGGAAGTCACATGGAACGAAAGCATAGCAATTCTCATAACTTCTTTTTTTCTCGCTATGCTACATGGACTTTTTACATTGACTCAGTCCCAAGGAAGTTGTTTTCTAAATAAAAAAAATTCCCAAGCTAACCATGACTTCCCAAAGGATGTTAATAAAAAAACCAGTGCGCTCACTGTGGCGAAAGATGACTGGCAAGGACACGTGGAAGATAATAAAACTGTTTAGTGGCACGTTAGCTCTGAAGGAAAGATCTATTTCCCATTACACGGACCATTTCCCATAAATCTTAGCTTGAAGCAGCTACTTCAGAGAGTGCCAGCCAGGCTTTTATTTTTTCTGTACAGTTTTGAGTAGTGCATGACTAAGGGGCCCAGCCTCGCCGATAAGTGTGCTTAAGGCTCGTTGCTGATGCTTTGCACTGGTGTAATAGACTTTTATGGAGGTGCTCCTGATTTGCACTCGTGAGGAGGTTCCAAAACGTGACTGCAGATTGGCAGGTTATCACACAGCACCTCATCACCAACAAGTGCTCAAGCTTGATCTGAGCCTCTGGCAGCAGAGGTTAGGTTTGACATCATTTAGCCTGCAGTGAGAGAGGATGCAGCTACGCCAAACTGCCTTGTATCTCCTGAAGGCTGAAACAGCGATGCAGTCATCACAACACCCGCTACGTGTGGGAGTGAATGTGTCTGACCCTCTGCCAGGCAGAATAAGCCTCCCATTCCTTGGGATGCTCTCCATGACCTTGTCCTTGCCCCTGGCTATTTTAGGATGTTGTTTCCACTCACATCCAGCAATGCTAGCTCCAGACAGCCTACATGTCCTGCCACAGACACACCATGTGCTGGTATCTTATACAGGCCAGTGCTCACCAAAGTCTCATGGTCATTTAGAATCATCGAATCATTGAATTGTTTAGGTCGGAAAAGAACTTTAAGATCAAGTCCAACTGCAAACCTAACACTGCCACATCCACCACTAAAGCATGTCCCTAAGCCATGTCTACATGTCTTTTAAACACCTCCAGTGATGGTGACTCCACCACTTCCCTGGGCACCCTCTTTCAGTGCCCAAAAACCCTTTCAGTGAAGACATTCCTCCTAATATTCAACCTAAACCTCCCCTGGTGCAACTTGAGGCTCTTTCCTCTTGCCCTGTCACTTGTTACTTGTAAGAACAGACTGACCTTACCTCACTACAACCTCCTTTCAGGTAGTTGTAGAGAGCTATAAGGTCTCCCCTCAACCTCTTCTTCTCCTCCAGTTCCCTCAGCTGCTCCTTGTAAGACTTATTCTTTAGACCCTTCACCATCTTCATTGCCTTTTTTTTTTTGGACACACTCCAGCACCTCAGTATCCTTGTAGTGAGGGGCCAAAAATTGAATATTCACAGTGCCGAGTACAGGGGGCTGATCTCTTCTCTAGTCCTGCTGGCCACACTAATTCTAATACAGGCCTGGATGCCATTGGCCTTCTTGGCCACCTGGCCACACTGTTGGCTTGTATCCAGTCAGCTGAATATGATGGGCCTTGGCATATCAATCCAGCCTGTCCAGATCCCTCTGTAATGCCTCCCTTCCTTCAAGCAGGTTGACATATCTGCCCAACTTCGTGTCATCTGCAAAATTGCTGGGGGTGCTCTTGATCCTCACATCCAGATTACTGATAAAGCTATTAAAGAGAACAGGCCCCAGTACTAAGCCCTGCGAAATGCCACTTGTGACTGGACACCAGCTTGATTTAACTCCATTCACCACCACTCTTTGGGCCCGGCCATACAGCCAGTTTTTCACCCAGTGAAGAGTATACCCATCCAGGACAGGAGCAGCCAGTTTCTCCAGGAGAATGCTGTGAGAGACAGTGTCAAAAGCTTTACTAAAGTCCAGATAAACAACACCCACAGCCTTTCCCTCATCCACTAAGCAGGTCACCTTGTCATAGAAAGAGATCAGGTTAGTCAGGCAGGACCCACATTTCATAAACCCATGCTGACTAAGCCCAATTGCCTGGTTGTCCTATACATACTGTGTGATGGCACTCAATATCATAGAATTGTAGAATGGTAGGGTTTGGAAGGGACCTCTGGAGATCATTGAGTTCAACCTCCCCTGCCAGCGCAGGATCACCCAGGGCAGGCCACACAGGAACAGATCCAGGTGGGTTTTGAAACTCTCTAGGGAAGGAGACTCCACAGCCTCTTTGGGCAGCCTGTAAAATGATCTGCTCCATAACCTTTCCTGGCACCGAGGTCAGACTGACCATCCTGTAATTCCCCAAATCCTCCTTCTGCCCCTTCTTGTAGATAGAAGTCACATTTGTTAACTTCCAGTCAACTGGGACCTCCCTCATTAGCCAGGACTGCTCATAAATAATGGAAAGTGGCTTGGTGAGCACCTCTGCCAGCTCCCTCAATACCTTTGGGTACAACTAGTTCCATAGACTTGTATGTGTCTAAGTGATGTAGTAGGTGACTGACCATTTCCTCTGGGATTATGGGAGTTTCATTCTGATCCTTGTCACCGTCCTTCAGCTCAGGGGCTGGGCACTCAGCAAACAGCTAGTCTTACTTTTGAAGAATGAGACAAAGGTATTGTGCAGTACCTAAGCCTTTTCCTCATCTTTGTTCATTATGCTTCCCCCCACATCCAAGAGAGGATGGAGAATCTCCTTAGTCTTTTTTGCTATTGTCATATTTATAGAAATAATTTTTTATTGTCTTTTATGTCAGTAGCCAGATTAAGTTCTAATTGGTCTTTGGCCCCTACTGGCTTTGTTAGTAAATTCATGCCTGCTGAGGATGGCTGGTCTCCAACCATTGCAGCTGGAAAGAGCTAGTTGGCATGTGGAGTGACACGTGGGGTTGCTGTTCACCTTTTCAAGGTGCACCGTTTGGTGGCACTGCTTCCTCGGGGATCTCCACCACCAGAAGATCCATCCAACCTCAGCTGTGCACAAGGAATGAGATGTCTCTGATGAAACCCAGGGGGGTCTGCAGCAGCAAAGAACAATTTTAGGAGATGAGAGCAAAGCCACAGCTGGGCAGAAGAAGGAAAGCACTTTGCACCAGCTTGTTTGAAGTCACTGAGGAATCAGGCTGATGATGGGTTCTGATGCCCCATGGGCTTAGCCTATGACTGGGACTCTATAATTTGCTTCCCACTAACTAACCCAAACCCTACTGATCTCCAAGCAGTGTCTCACCATGCATGTTGGTTTTGCAGACCACAAAACTGCACTGGCTGCGTGCTAGCCTGCCAGGAACCTTCCCACTAAGCAAGCACCCCATCCTGTTTCAAGAAACAGCCCTTCTTTGTTGAGCTGTAGCCTAAAGAACAGATGTGTTTTAGTGAGGCTTTTTCACCTAGATCAGACAATGTGTGCTGCATCTTGGGTGCGAAGAGGAAATAGGAGAAGCAGCAAGGATGGTGTGGAGGGAGTTGGTTAAGCCCCTTGCAAGCAAGGGAATGGTTGGTACAGAAAGAGAAACATCAGACTTTTGAATATTACTGGTAATTAATAGTTCAAAACCTCCAGTAAAATAAAACATTTTAAAATATTGTATGTTTCATGATTATTTTATACACGGTGTTTTTTTCCAACAGTCCCAAGTATTTAAGAAATTGTGTTTATCTCTCTTTTAATCTGGTCTTTTGTTCGTGAACTAGTTAAGTGAGGTCAGAGAGAAAGAGGGAAAGAGCATTTTTGGCAAAGGGCAGCTTTCAGTATGTCTCATCTAATAGATGTAATAAGTACACAAAATCCCAGGATATATAAAGCGCTTTGTACGGGGAGATTAATTTGCATCTCTATTGGATATCTTTCTCTAATTATCTTTTTGTTGTTGTTGTTGTTGTTCTTACTTCCTCTGCTGTGTGGATGAGTATCAAGGCATTTCCTCTGCCAAGTGGGGAATGGTTGACACAGTTCACTGCAGAGCTGGGACCCTTGAGCACAGACCAGTCATCGAGAGTGCTGCAAGTCCATGTCACGCCAGAAGTGCATCATTAGGGAGAGATGTCCACAGGGACTTCAACTTCTTTTTCCCTGTCTTTACACTTGCATCATTTTATAGCCCTGGAGAACACCACAGGAGAGCTGTGCCAGATGTTGTTTGTCACTCCATGGATGGAGTCAAAACACAGAAGGCTGGAGTCAAAATAACTCTCTTCCTGGTTTCCAAGGCACCATTTACTTCTGAAGTGTTTGCAAATATTGAAGCCTGCTCTGTGCCAGCAAGGGCAGGCCAGAAAAAAAACCTCTCTTATGTGCAGTCTCTTCAGCAGTGATGCAGTTTTACAAGATCTTTTAAGGACTGGCATATTTTCCTATAAAATAGGAGTAAATGCTCGAAGCCTGGAAAAAAGCAAATGTTGCTCCTATCTTCAGGAAGGACAAGAAGGAGGACCCAAGGAACTACAGGCTGACCACCCTCAATTTCATCCCTGGAAACCTTTTCCAGGTACATGAATGACAAGAACCTCACCAGGAGTAGTCAGCATGGTTTCGTTAAGGGGGAGTCATGTTTGACCGACTTAGTAAACTTGTATGATGAAATGACTGGCCTGGTAGATGAAAGTGGTGGACGGTGTCTACCTGGACTTCTCTGAAAGTTTCAACACTGTCTCACATTAGATCCTCATAGACAAGCTGTTGATGTATGGGTTAGTTTTGCAGACAGTGAGGTGGATTGAAAACTGACTGAATGGCCAGGCCCAGAGGGTGGTGATCAGTGGCATGAAGCCTAGTTGAAGGCCAGTGACTAGCAGTGTACCCCAGGGGTCTATACTGAGTCCAGTCCTGTTTAGCATTTTCATTAACAATCTGGGTGAGGGGGAACCGTCAGCAAGTTTGCAGATGACAGAAAACTGTGACGAGTGGCTGATATGCCAGAGGGTTGTGCTGCCATCCAGAGACCTCAACAGGCCTGAGAAATGGGCCAACAGGAACCTTATGAAGTTTAACAAGGCAAAGTGCAAAGTTCTGCACCTGAGGATGAACAACCCCATGCACCAGTATATTCTGCGGGGCACCTGTCTAGAAAGTAACTTGGCAGAAAAGAATCTGGGTGTCCTGGTGGACACCAAGTTGAATACGAGACAGCAACATATTGTAGCAAAGTAGGTTGTTGGTATCCTGGGCTGCATTAGACAAAGTATTGCCAGCAGGTTAAGGGAAGTCATCATTCCCCTCTACTCAGCACTTGTGAGGTCACAACTGGAGTGTTGGGTCCAGTTTTGGGCTTCTCAGAACAAGAGTGACATGGACGTACTGAAGAGAGTCCAGCAGCAGGTCATGAAGATAATTAAGGGTCTGAAGCATCTCTCCTATGAAGAAAGGCTGAGAGATGTCGAACTACTAGTGTGGAGAATCATAGAATGCTGTGGGATGGAAGGGACCTTTAAAGGTCATCTAGTCCTTAGAAGAGAA
Organism: Actenoides lindsayi; assembly: GCA_025331215.1. Taxonomy (NCBI): domain Eukaryota; kingdom Metazoa; phylum Chordata; class Aves; order Coraciiformes; family Alcedinidae; genus Actenoides; species Actenoides lindsayi. The sequence continues at coordinate 129,604 of WTSP01014572.1, read as the reverse complement.
GGTTCAGGGTGAGTCTTATCTATGTATATAAATACCTGAAGGGAGGGTGCAAAGAAGTCAGAGCCAGGCTCTTTTTAGTGGTGCCCAGTGACAGGACCAGAGGCAATGGGCACAATCTGAGACATGGCTGGTTCCCTCTGAATGTTAGGAAACACTTTTTCATTGTGAGGGTGACCAAGCACTGGCACAGGTTGCCCAGTGAGGTTATCACGTCTTGAGCCTTGGAGATATTCAGAACTTGTCTGGACACAGTCCTGGGCAACCAGCCTACATGGCCCTGGTTGATCAGGCAGCTTAGACCAGATGACCTCAGAAGGTACCTCCCTACCTCAACCGTTCTGTGATTCTGTAATGGCCCACAATAGCAGGGAAGCCACATATTGAGGTATTTTGGTGGCCTCTGTTGGAGGTGGTTGCTCTGGGGGTCACTAGCTTATCAACCTAGCTTCAGAGCTGAAAGAAGAGAAGTGAATTGCCACAAAACTCTGTGCCTACCAACCCCCTGGGAGCATCCCTCCCTTGGCTTTGCAGACCAAATCACTGGCTTCACCCACTGCCATGTGCTGGGAGGGGTCTCCTGAACCTGCCACCCCCATGCAGCAGCTATGATCTCACCCTGCCAGCTCCCCACAGAACATGTCTGTGGAAGTCAAGGGGGACTGAGGACAGGTTGGGAGCTAGGGTTTACATGTGATTTTGGCCATTGTGGCTCTCCAGTGCTTGCGTTACCCACACCTTCATTTCTGATGGAGAGGCTGCCCATTATCACAGGCCTCTGCACTTAAGCGACCATGTTTTGCTTGTCAGCTTGCTCTCCAGCCCCATGCAGTTGATCAGTGTCCTTATTTTCTCTGGAGGAAGATGAGCAATTTAATGAACACTGAATTTCAGCTCATAAGAAAGCAGGTTCTCTCACTTCAGGTGAGAATTAAAGCAGATCCTCTCCCTTTCTCAAGGCTTTCTCCTTGGCTGGCCTGACTCCTTGCATGGACACAGCCTGCGTGTTTGGACAAGAAGAAACTGTTTTTCAGGTATCTTTGTCTCCTTCTTATGCTGAGATCTGCTTTGTTTTCTGCAACGCAGTGGTGACTGATTCATCTTGTACCCATGCCAGTGCCTGAAGCTCAAAAGCTGGGGATGCTGGGCAGGCTGGAGCTGGTGAGGTTCAGGGACACCAATGAGATGATCATTAGCTCCCTGTGGGCCTCTAGGAAAAGGAAAGAGCACGAAAATGGACCTTTTCTGAAATACTGAGACACACAGTTTAAATGTTAGCTCTTTCTCAGCAACACAAGCCACACTGTAGTTTGAACAAACTCACAAGCCCCCTTTGGGTCCTAATATTATGCCCACATTACATGGAAACCAACCCAGACACAGTCATGAATTAGAGGTGACATTTGATGCTGTCTAAATGGGGAAAGCCTGAACCCAGGCCACCCAGGAGCACTGGATCATGTTCATCCCCACCTGCAACAGGGATGGAGTGGCTGTTCTTCTCTCACACAGGCTGCTACCTGCCTTCTTCACCTGTTCTTGCACCAACATCATGCAGTCAGGGTCAGGCAGGTAAAATAGACAAGAGGTCCTCCCTGGGGGACACACCTGGGCATCTAGGGTTTATAGGCTAGCTTTTGCTGGATTGCCAACACCATAGACTGGTCTTGTTTCCACTTAGAATCATAGAATGTTAGGGGTTTGAAGGGACCTCTGGAGATTATTGAGCCCAAGCCCCCTGCCAGTGCAGGATCACCCAGGGCAGGCCACCCAGGAACAGATCCCGGTGGGTTTTGAAAGTCTCTAGAGAAGGAGACTCCACAGCCTCTCTGGGCAGCCTGTTCCAGTGCTCCATCACCCTCACAGTAAAGTTTTTCCTCATGTCGAGCTGGAACTTCCTGTGTTCCAGGAAGTCCTGGAAGTCCAGGAAATCCTGTCTACTTTGGCTATCCAAAACTGGGAGGACAAATCCTGCTACCTGATGTGGCACCTTCAGATGTTGTAAGTGTATAATCAGAAGATGAAAGGAAGGATTGTAGAAACGTAGAATCAGAGAATTGTTTTGGTTGAAAGGGTCCTTTAAAAGTCATCTAGTCCAATGCACTTTCAGTGAGCAGAGACATCTTCAAACAGATCAGGTTGCTCAGAGCCCCGTCCAACATGACTTTGAATGTTTCCAGTGTTGGGGCATCTACCACAGAATCACATAATCTGTCTACCTAACATTATGATGATCACTAAGCCATGTCCTGAATTACCATGTCTACACTGTTTTTGAACACCTCCAGGGATGATGACTCCACCACTTTCCTGAGCAGCCCATTCCAATGCTTCACCACTACTTCAGGATAGAATTTTTTCATAATATCCAATCTAAACCTGCCCTGGTGCAACTTAAGCCCATTTACTCTCATCCTATTGAGTTACCTGGGAGAAGACAGCAACACCCATCTAGCCCCAGCCTCTGTTCAGGTAGCTATAAGGAGTAATAAGATCTCTCCTCAGTCTCCTCCAGACTAAACAATCCCAGTTCCCTCATCCAATCCTTGGGCAACAACCTCTTGGGGCAGCTTGTTCTAGTATTTCACCATCCTCACTATAAAAAATTTCTTCCTTATATCTAGTCTAAATCTCCCCTCTTTTAGTTTAAAGCCATTACTGCTTGTCCTAGTGCTGCAGGCACTGCTAGAAAGACTGTCCCCATCTTTCTTATAAGCCTTCTTTAAGTATTGAAAGGCTGCAATAAGGTCTCCCTGATGTTTTCTCCAGGCTGAACAACTCCAACTCTCTCAGCCTTTCCTCACAGGAGAGGTATTCCTTCCTTCTGATAATTTTTGTGGCCCTCCTCTGGATCTGCTAGAACAGATCCATGCCATTTTCGTGCTGAGGGCTCCAGAGCTGAACCCAGTACTCATCAGGTAGGGTCTCATAAAAGTGGAGTATCAGAATCACCTCCCTTGACCTGTTGACAGTGCTTGCCTTGATGCAGCCCAAGAGAAGGTTGGCCTTCTGGGCTGTGAGTTCACACTGCTGGCTCATGTCCAGCTTTTCATCCACCAGTACTCCCAAGTTGTTCTCTACAGGGTTGCTCTCAGTCCCTTAATTCTCCAGCCTACCTTCATCCCAGATACCGGGGGTCGCCCTAGCCAAGGTGCAGGACCTTGCACTTGGCCTTGTTGAACCTCATAAAGTTCACATGGGTCCACTTTTCGAGTTTGTCCAGGTTCCTATGGATGGCATCCTGTTCCTCTGGCATGTTAACTATACCATACAACTTGCAAACAACTCTTCAAACTTGCTGAAGGTGCACTTGATCCCACTGTCTATGTCATTGAATCACCTCCCTGTCTACCAGGTACCTTAGCATAGGTTCTAGGAGGATCCGTTCCATGATCTTCCCAGGCACAGAGGTGAGGATGATGGGCTCATAGTTCCCAGGGTCCTTTCTATGCTTTCTAAATATAGCTGTAATGTTTCCCTTTTCCTGGTCACCTTGACTGACATGACTTTTAAAATATCATGAAGATGGGCTTTGCAACTATCAGCCAAGTTCCTCAGGACTCTGGGATGTATCTTGTCAGGTCCCATAGACTTATGTTTGTTTAGGTTTCTCAGGTGGTCACCATCAAGGGGGAGAGCTGTGATCAAGTGCAAGCATTGTGTCCCTTAAATTCAAGGGACACAACAGACGTCTCCACCAGTCCTTCCAGAGATTCTCCCCTCCTCCTGTGCCTGCTGCCTTTTCCTCCAGACCTTCTGAGGAGAAGCTCTGGTGGAAGCAGATGTTGCCCTGCAGGGACAGGAGCAGCTGTGATCCTCCTCCAGATGCCAATGGAGTCAAATTGGAACAGCATCACAGGTTTTGCGCTGCCCTTTGAGCCATCTGTGCCGCTGAGGACAGACCCCACTTATCCAGTCTGGTTCTTGAGTGGCATAGTGCAAAGGCACCCCTCCCTCATTGCAAGTACATGTCCTCAGACCATGATATCCCCTTATGGGAGAGATCAAATCCTGATATGTCTGCTCTACAAATAGAAGGCAGCTCTCATTCCACTTGCTCTGGTGACTAAGAATTACAGGTGGGGTGGGGAAAGGTGCAGAAATTGAAACAAGAGGAAGCTTATGGAAACTCACCAAGGCTACTGTCACTCAGAGAGAGCATCAGCAAGGACCTCTGTTGACCATCAAACCTGAGGAGCAGCTCTGAGGTCACAGTCCCTGTGAGACAGCTGACATTATTGCTGCTGCTGGCCTTTTGCCTGTTGTTTTCTTCTATTCCTAGAGGGAGGAGCCCAGTGGAAAAATGCTTGCAGCCTATTTAGTATCTATCCATGCAAATTTTGTGTGTCCAGAACAGTTCTCCAGCTCTGCAGGGTCCCAGAGTGGTGACAACAGCATTTTGCCACACCTTTTGCTCTTGCACATTTCTTCCTTTTTATCCCTGCAGATGTTTTTGCTTCTGCTCCTCCCTCCCTTTCAGCTTCCCACTTGATCTTGAAACCCTGCAACAAAGGGGGAAAATTTGATTCAACTGGCTACTGGAGAGATCCCAAATCAAAAAAATGACCCACAGCAATGATGTCCAGGTGACTCTGATGATACTGAACCCCCAAATTCTTTCTCTGTTCCCCACAAAAAGAAAAACATGTAGGTAGATAGATACTTAACGTATATAGACCCTGCTACCACCAACTACTGCTGTGTTCTGTGGCTGGGTTCACTAGCAGGGTTTGAAGGGATGTTAAAGATGTCTCAGTGATCTCCCCATCATTATCACCTACTTGACCACCAATATGACTAGGGCATCACTACTGGTGGAGGCTGCAGAGGAGGAGGGTGCTGGAGCCTTCCTCCCCCTCTGCAGCATCACACCCTGATGGAGAAATTGCTAAGGCTGGAGAGGGAGCTGGGGCTTCCCCAGCATTTGCAGAGCTGTGCAGAACCAGGCTCAGGAGCTGAAGGAGCAGTATGGTCACCCAGCACATTTGGTAGCTCTTCACACTGTGTTGCAGGTGTGTGGAAACACAACAATGCTGTGACACTGGGCTATCACCCGTCTGGAGACACCATGCAGCAGACATGTAGCACGCACACATCTGCAGTCACCCTGGTGCCTCATAGCCTGAGGGACTCAGCAAAGCTGCAGTCCCCCCACCTCTGCTCCATCCCTCCTGCTTCTCCACAGGAGTCGAGCCAAGTCCCATTCCTGCCTGAAAGCAACTAAGAGTTTACTTTGCAACCAACTCAAAATGCAGTGACAGAAATAACCCTTCTCTAATCCTTCTTCTCTAAGAGGGACCAGATCTCCGCTCTTCAGCAGGGAGATTGCAGTTCAACTGCCTCTGCCTTGCCTGTCTCTCCACTTCAACATGTTTTATGTTCTATTTTGATTTCTTTTCCTCTTCACCTCTTCTCACATGTCTACCTGTCTTCAAATGTGCCTCATTTCCACTTCATGAGCAGTTTAAACCTTCGGGTGTGACCTGTTAGGCCAAGCCTTTATTAAACATCACACAGTGACAGAACTAAGAGACAGTCTTGCGCTCAGCACACCAACATCAGACCCCCTGGGTTCAAGAGGGCAATGAGCAATTGACACCCATATGCTCAGAGAGAAGCAGTCTTGACACACTGGATGCTAAAAATAAGTATGCAGTTGTAGCTGGTTACGTGAGCACTGTCAGGCTCTCTGTATAATCCGTGGGGATAGATGAGAACCTCCGGAGGATAATTCAACCTCCTTAAGATTTTTAGTTTTCTGTTTGCCTCCATTTCCTCAGTCTCATCTTATCTATCTTCCTAAACATTTCTGCAGAATCGCATTTTTTTTTTAAAAGGTGGCATTTAAGGTTAAATATCTGTGCAAATTAGATTAGTTTTGGACCATTAGATTCCTTCCCCATTTCTGAGCCAACACTGCCAACCATTTTCAGAAGAACAAACACCGAAGGAACAAACTGCTATTATCCTTGCTGCTGCAGACTTCTTGTCTTCTGAGATGTAAGCAAACAACCAGCATTATTCTATACCAGTTAAATAACATCATTTCACAGGTAGTTTACACTAAGGGAAAGATTGTCAACAGGTGTTTTAATGCCTGGGAAGATAATGGCCAATTTGGGAAAGTGAGAACTCTGGGAAGTGGCATAAACAAACCACCATTAATGCAGCTAACATACACTTTATACTAAGTTCTGGGCTTAAATGCATAGAATAATTGAATTTGGGCACCAGGCTGCTTTCCCAGGTGCCATGTCATACCCATGCTGCTGACACTACTCCATGTCCTCCCACATCCAAGGCCTGAGCAGCTACTCCCTGGACACGCCTGGCACAAACCACGAGCCTCAATTCCACGCAGGCTCTGCCTTCTCTCTCCTGGGCAGGAGCAAGCGTTGCTGTCACATAGCACAGTGTCTGTGCTCAGGGACACACTAGCACAGCTGCTATTCATCTTCTGCACAACAGCAGTCAGAGCTTTCACCTGGGGGAAAATCCTATTTTCTTGACTATCTTTGCCTGCTCCTTCCCAACACTTACACCCTCAGCTCCTGTGTGCAGGAACACTTTAACCCATTACAGTAGGAGAACTTTTCAGGTGGAAAACCTCCCCATGACTCCCACAGGGGCTATAAACTTGGGAGACAAAGCTCAAGGCTTGGGATTGTGAATGATGGAGGCCCTCAACCCTGTGAATTTGAAGAGAGACAGGTGAGAAAACACCAGTCTTGGCAGGGCTGTGGTGTTAAGAGCCTTTCCCTGTCACACGAGCGGGTTGTGCTGGCCCCCCATGGTCCATGAGGATAAGGATGGAGTGTCCAGCAGCAGAGAATTCTCTCCTGTTAAGGCAATTTGCAGTATATCTTCAGCTATGACTGGTGAAAATGAAATGTGTCCTAGGAGGGCACAGCTTTGCCTGCCTAATTAATTATGACACAGGAACGTTCTTCAGGCAGCTTCATAGAACGTACAACAGGCAGTTTCATATAGCATCAAAGCTAAATCGGTGACCAAAACCCCACTGTCAGAGTCTGCCAAGAGCCAGCTGCCACGTCCGTACGCACGGAGTCGTTGTGGTATTGCCTTTCAATGTCCCAGGGGACACGCACACACTGGCCAGAAGATCTCAGGACATGAGGTCACATAAATCTGAGCGGTACAAAGAAAGCCCGTCAGCTGAGCCAGACTGCTGCAACGAAACTACAGTTCCTGGCATTTACTATTCTGGGACAAAGCAGCCCTAAATGCTTCATTTAAACTCTGGCTTTGAAAGGCTCCTATTTAAATCCAGACGGACACGGCCGAAGCCAACGCAAGTGACACAAAGGCATATGGGTGCCTGGCATTTTCCCACGTGACGCTCCAGTTACCCCCTCAAAATATGCAAAACCCAGCGTCCCATTTACCAGAAATGGTCTGGAAGGGCTGAATCTCCCATGACTATTTGTGGAAAAGGCCACTCAACTCAAAGTATCCTCTCAAAACCCAGCACACAGAAATCTGCTTGTCCCTCAAATGCAGTGCACCAGGCACAGTGCTAATGAAGGCAGCTGGCAGTTCCTCTCACCCTGCTAAATTGCCAGCCAGCACAAACAGCTTGCTTTCTGCACTCAGGGTGGCACAGGAGGAAAGCGTGACACCTCTCTTGCTGGGAAGGAACCCCCTGTCCTCTCTTGCTCTGAGAGGATATGCAGGGAGAGGAGCTTATGGTGCTAGGAAGCTGCTGCATTAGCCCTTGATGTGGGGACTGGATTGGTTCCCACAACAGCAACACAGCTCCTGCCTCGAGGTTTGCAGAACAATAGTCCTTTCAATTAGTGATTAAACCAGTATCTTTGCAAACTCCAGTTATTTCTAGTTTGCCATTGGCGTGGATAATAGTTTGTTGCCCTTTTTCTTATAAGCCAGTTTTAGAGTGTTTTCATCTTACTGAGCTCTTTTTAATGAAATACTTTGTTCTTATTGAACTGATGACCCATCTTGCCTGAAAACAGTTTGATTTCTATTCAGTTATTAATGTGCCTAAGTAAGTATTGCAAACAAAGGGAAGATAGGTAAAGGCACTTCCAAATTGGTGAATCGATCGTGGTGTCCTTCCATTTCAATCTTCAGCTGTTGTAGCACAAAAACTAATCTTTTCTCTGAAAATGAAACACAAACATCTAATATTGTTTATGAGATTGTTATCCTCAAAAACGAGGAGGTGATGACTGAAGTTGAAGGAAGCACAGGCTCTCCCTCTTATCCCAGCAGGACATAACTCAGACGTGAGGAGGAGAAAAGCATCACCACTGAACTTTAAAGCCTAAAAATAGCTAAGTCAGAGAAAGGCCTGGAAATCTTTTGGCCCATAAAGAGCTCAAACCTTGTAGTCAGAGGAAGCAAAATTAAAGGGCCGTAGGCACTGGACAAACCCCACCAAGCATGGCTGGAGCAGGGAGGCAGGAGTATTCCTGCTGCAGACACTGGGAGCAAAGGGGATTTTCAGCCTCCCTGATGTGGCTGTGCTCTCAGGGACGGTGACACAAGGGATGTCCGGGACAGGGAGAGCACCAGGTTGTTTCCTGTGCAGACTCTGCTTTCTGCCTTTTCACTGCAGCACTGGGCAGGAAGAAGTCCCAGTAACATCCCAGAGGCTGGTGTTTGGGAGTGCCACATACCCGCATAGCTGCAGTGGTAGCCGGTGCCTCAGCAGTGAGCTGACTTTTAAAAATAGTGTGGTGGGGAAGAAAGATGCAGGTGTTTTCTGGCTTTCATACTGGTCCTTCAGCTGTAGGCTCAGGAGAGGCTGTTTCAGCCTGCACTTGGTCTTCTGTCCAGTGGAAGAAAAACAGGCTGTGAAGATCCAGGGCTTTGTGCTGTAGAAGTAAATCAAATGAAGGTAAAGTCATTGCTGAGATTCAGAAGATGAGCCTGGGCTGAAGCAGAATCTTCTCATTTAATGAAAATTGGAAGAAAAGGAAGGTGATCTTTTAAGAGGGTTATTAGCTCTATTTTCTGTTCCTGGAAGGCTCTTGTCTGTGAGAGAGCTGTTTCCCAGGAGCAGAGGTGTGCAGAAAAGACACAGAAAGGCTCTCAGGGCCATTCACTGCAGTGCTGTAGATCTCACAGACCTGGAAGGAGATCTGTGCACAGGAAAGCCCATAGCTTTTGACTGCTAAAGGTAAATGCACAGGAGAAAACTATTAAAGGGCTTTTTATGAGATGAACAACCTCAAGGAGTAGGCTGGGGCAGCAAGTGTCCCACCAGCTGGGAAGTGCTGTCCCAGAACCCACTGACAACTCTGATCTCTGAGCAGTGCCTGGACCCCTACCAGCGAACATCTCAGTGCCTATGTGTCCTGGTGATACACACCCACTGCTCCCCAGAAGCCCTTTTTTAAATACTTATCCTCCTTAGCCAAGAAAGCAACTGGGTAAGAAGTCATGTTTCTGAGCAGCCCAGCCTGGGAGGTGTGTTGTCCCCCCAGCTGCTGGCACTGTGGCTTGTCTCCAGTGTCTCCATGTGGGAAGCAGTAGTGTACACAGACCCAGAGCAGGTACAGCCAGGACAGCAATGTCCCTCTAGAAGACTACTTTAGTGTTTTCAAAGCCATTAAGCTTTGGTCAAACTCAGCCAGTACCACACTTTGATGGCACCATAACTGCATCCTCCTGCCAATGGCAATTAACCTTTAATTACTTTTTTTCCTGCACCTTGAAAAGTGTGCAGAAAATAACATGAACAAAAGGTCTTGTTATTAAAACCAATCTGGTTCACATTGTTCCCACCTAGACAACTTTTTTTTTTCCCCAGAAGTATTTAGACCTCAGCTTGCTATTACCACAAAACAGAAAAGTATAACAATGGTTAGAATAAGCATCCCTGGTTCACTTTCAACCATCCTGGCTGTAGTCTTCTTGTAGTAGACAACATGATTTAAATTAGTGAGAAGAAGAAATAAACACGAGTTTAATTTTCTTCTGTAAGGCTGTGTGCATTCCAGGCAACTTTTAAGAGCATTTCCAATGCTAACTTTTAAGAGGAACTCTATCACACTGAGATTAAAGGGTTAGAATTTAAAAAAAAGTTTCTAGAGAAGCCAGAAAATATACAAAAAAGGAAGAAACGTGTTAGAAGGAGAAGAAAAGATCCATTGTGAACAGGGAAACGCCTGTTTCTAAAAAACGTAGAAGACAGTAATGTTCTCCACAACCTGATAAGACACTTCTTCCTTTATCCTTTACGATTTGAGAAACGGAAACCATCCAAAATGAATTTCATCTGGCAGGATTAAATGGGCTCCGCAGGAAGTTCTGTTTTCACTTGCTTAACGTCAGGGATTACACAGCGTGCGTGTTCCCAGCAGATCCTTTTGCATAAGCCTTGATTACCTTACAGCAGGGAAGCCTGCTCACCCCAGCGGTTGCTCTGCCCAAGGGGCACGGTGCACTTACAAAAAATGCATCATAAGAAGTAATTATAACATCATGATACTGAATACTTGATAGCTGAATCTGTAGTTTATTGACGGAATCAGATTAGTGGCTTACAACCTGCCTAGGTGAAGGAGGTTTTCTTGCTAATGAAACTCCAGGTAAATCCTGCAAGTGCCTCAGGAAGCCTTAAGGCAAATCTGGCACTACTCTTGTCCCTCTGGGCCCTATTCAGCAAAGTATGTGAGCACATGAATAGATCTATCCAAAGCTAAGCAGGTCGTTAATGATAGCTCTGAAAATGAATGGCATTTTTTGTGCTTTTCTGAGGCATCAGTCTTGCTCGTGCCTGGGATACACGGTGTCCTGTGAGTGTAGGAGCTGAGCTCTGAAGAGGTGAGAGTCACAGGTGCTCTTTGACAGTGCAGCCAGGGAGTTTGCATCAATAGGACTTCACCAGGGCAAGTCTGTCAACCTGGAGGGTTAAAACATGCTCCTGGTACCTCTCTGCTTCCAGATCTCTTCTGCTGACATCTGAGTAATGGAGAAGAAAACTTTCACTGAGTACAAAGAAAACTTTCAAACAGGAGAGGAGAACATCATCCAGCTGCACCTCCTCGCAGCCTACATTGGTGGCCTTGCATGTATGCACCATCCAACACAAGTGACAGTAACAGCACTTACCTCCTCTCAGCCAGCTTCAATGCAGGAACAAGCATATCTAGGCCATCCCTGGTGAAGACTTGTCTAACCTGATCTTTAAGATCTCCAGTGGAAGATGTTCAGGAACTCCCCAGGCTGCTCCTTCCACTCCTTCACAACTTTATGGTTAGAAATATTTTCCTGCTATCTCATCCAAATGTTTGTGGCAGCTTCAATCAAATGTGCTTTGCTTAGTGGTACCAGACAGACAAAAAAAAAGCTACTTGCTGTCCTCTCTACCATATGCAGAGAGATTGCTGCCCCCTCCTCTCCCCTCAGTCCTTTCTTCCAGAGTAACTTGTCTGCCATTCATCTTACTCAAATTTGTTAAACCTCTGTCACAGCTGCATGTCCTGGACAGTAGTTAACCTTTCTTAAACTGGATTTAGCACACAAGCCCAAGACCCATCGAGAAAGAGCAGAGCAAAATCACAGCCTGTGATGTTCTTACAGATACAACCCAGAGCACTCTTTCCCTTTAATTTAACATTTCATCTTCTATCTAATATTCTATAAATCATTCCTGGGGATGGGTTTTGGTCTGGGGGAGGGTTTGGGTTGTATTTTTTGTTTATTGGTTGTGTTTTGGTTGTTGTTTTGGGGGCATTTTTTTGAGGGGGTGTGCTGTTTTGCTGCCTTCTTTGTATTTGCACACTTGATCCCCCCTTCCCAAATTCAACATTTTACAGCGTTTGACTTTGTTGGTTGGGTTTTTCCCCTGACTTACAGATTGCTCTGAGTCCTGCTGCATCCCTCAATAGGTTTGCAAACCTCCCTTCAGGGCTTCATCCCTTCACAAAATACAGTGCATCTTCTACTTCATTATCTGAACTCAAAGTGAATAACAAATTGGTTTAAATCCCTGCTGTGATTTAACCTCTTCCACGGTCTCTTAGGTTGTGTATAAGAACATCATCTGGTCATGACAAAAGCATTTCTGAAGTCATGAAGCAACATACCAGCTACTGTTCCCTTATTCCCAGGACCAGTTATCCTGTCAAAGAAAAGAGTCAGACTGGACTCATGTGACTTATTTTTGAAAAATCTACTTTGATATATTTGCAATTTATCTTGCCGGTGCTTATAAAGTTGTGAATAATTCATGCAAAATCCTTCCAGGTACCAAGGCAAGTCTGACTGGTCTGTCTGCTCTCCATCCACCTCCATCTCCCTTTCCTTCTGTTGTTTGCTCTTCTCCAGCCTGCTGGGATCTCCTCTTCCACCCTCCTCGTGCACTTAAAGATAATTACTAATGTTTCAATGAGTGCTTCAGCTGTTCCCTCACTTACCCTAGGGTGATTGTCATCCGACCCTCTCGGCTAAACTAATTTCTCTAATTTATGTCTTACATTTAAAATATTTAACTGATCTAAACATTTCATCACTGAGGAAATTACAGGGAAATACCAAATAATGTTTATTAAGCATTGATTTATCAGTCTGCTGACTCAGGAGAAGTAATGGTTCTTTTATGTCCCATTACTCTAAAAAATAGTGTCAAACAGAGATAAACATCAGATTTATTAGGTCTAATGATAATAGTATGTTTATAACCCTGTTTTGAAAATAGCATTTTTGCTACAAAGAAATCATGAAAGATCAAGTTTGAATTTCCTCTTTATATAGCTATGACTCCTTCAAAGGCTATTCTTTATCTTCTATAAAGCCAAAATATGCTGTATTTTTGATTTAAAACCAAACTAATTTTTTTAACCCAATGGTAATGGAAGTCCATCATTTTGTTTCTTTCTCAAATCACTCAAACTGTTGCCATGGAAATAATTCTATATGGAGATGGGTCAGAGAAAATAATCTCTCAGAGAAGATTGTTACTTGAAAAGCACATATATTATAATAATTTAATCAAAAGCATATAGTAGTCAATCTAAAAAACTATGCAAGTATAATAATTCAGTTCAACTTCCTGATCTTTCTCTCCAGTGCATATCTTCTACACTATTGTTAAAAATCCATTACTAATTAATCTGCTAATATGGTTTTCCAGGATACAGCCCAGTTGGCCACTGAAAGTATGCTGCAAAGGAGATGAGAAAGGATTGGTGTTCAATAAAATAAAGAGCATTGTTCTCACACTTGCTTGTCACTTTGAGATAAATGTGATTTCTCCTGGATATAGAATCCTTAATCTTCCCCCATTCTGCCCTGCCATACTGCTATGGGAAGGCTTGTGATGCTTAATCCCTGTCTCAGATGTGGCTTCGCATCCATTGTGAGTGTTTTATCTCCAGGAACCTGGTCCTGAGCTCAGTGAAGAAAAAAAACCCAAGAATCTTCGGAAAGAAAAAATTGCTTTTTTTAAAGTTAGAAATGGTTGTGAATTGTAAACTATTTTGCTATTGAAACTGGTTTTTGTGTTAAAGTAAGGAAATCTCATATTAATATCATCAAGGTTAGACCTAATTATTTGGGGGGAAAATTAATGCATTCCAGAAGTTCAAATTTACTTTTCTTCTTCTCAATAATTCTTCTGGGAACACTTTTGGTGTACCTGCCACATCTGTTCCTGTGAGCTGTATTAACAAAGGATTTTCCTGGGCTTTCTCCTGAGAGGTCACATTGTCCTTCTCATTGTCCATCTCACCATCTATTTTCTGCATAATGTTTTCCCTGGGCCCAGCTACATTTTTATCTGACATCTATCCAGTGCCCTTCACCCAAGGTGTTATGTTTGAAATGAGTTGCAATAAGAGATTTAGCAAGAATTCCTCCCATTTCAAAGACAGCTGAAACAAGATGGTTTTATTGAATGATTTGCTCCTGGCTATTGATCCCACTCTGTCGGAAGTGGGTAAAAATCCAAAGCACCCAACTCCAATGTTATCCTCCAATTCAGCTTCTAATGCCATCATTTCAGTTTCAAGGGTGACCCATGAATGTGTGAGACCTATTCTTGTCTAAAAACTTTGGAGAAAGGTGGAAGGAGACTAAAACTTGATCAAAGTTTCAAAATATAAAAGAAGAAAAATGACAAAAATAAGACCAACTGTCCCAGGACAGCAGGATTAACCAGAAACATCTGAAGGTTTATGATTAATGACACTAACAGTGGAGAAGTTATTTTTTCCTTGCAGGAATGATATAGGGGAAAGTATAAACTAAAAATAATGGAATAGCAGCATAATTAGGCCAGTGCTGATCTGGCTTTAAAGCAGAGAAAGGCAGGTTTTTACCTAAACTGGTGATAAGATTTCTCTAGAGAGAGAAGCAGGAAAATAAGGAAGTCTGTAAGATAAATCCTAAAATAGCTTGTGAAAGCTTTGAGCCTCCTGGTATTGACAAGGCATTAAGTGCAGACAACATCCATCCAAGGGTGCAAAGGGAAGCAGGAGCAGGGCAGGAAGAGGTTCAGCAGATTATTTTTTTTCCAAGGTTGCACATCCCCTGTACTGTGGACAGACCAAGTAAACATGAGTGAGTCAAAGGTGCCAGCAGCTGCCAATGCTCTTCAGTAGTAGCAGTGGAGAAAATCCCCAAGTTTTCAGGAATACTTTGTGAAGGGCTGCAGAAAGGAGGTTGTTTGGTATCAGAAGGCAGATACAGGCTTTCTGCATCCCTCCTCGACAGCCCCCAGCTCTCCCCATTAAAGATGTGGGGAATACCACAAAGTCGCTTCTAGCAGGGGTGCCTAAACTTCGGCAGCATGAACATGCTTTTTCTCTTTGTTTTTCCTTCCTGCAGCTAACGGAGTGTGGCCAGAGTGAATGACAGCTTACAAGTACACACTTCAGCTTGGAAAAGTATAAAACTTCAGGAAAACTCCCATGCATTTCTTTCAATCTCACTGAAGTTAAAAGGAAGCAGGTGCATATGGTAAGAGTTTTATATGAATTCCCAGATCGGAATCTGATTAATTTAGCTGTTGATTTTTTAATCAAACAAAGCGTTTCTGAACTGATCAAAAAAGACCTTTATTACTAACATGAATTTACCAGGCAGTTTCTTTTTTTTAATATGATTACTTATTCTGACATGACAAGTATGAATACTGATAGTCAGGTTTAATAACGGGTTCCCTAAAGGATTCCTCAGTGTTCCTATTCACCAATTGTTTTTGGTTTATGAGCAGAATAATGAAAAAATAACAGTATAAGAAGTGTTACAAGAAATTCAGATGAGTAATGCTCTAGTGTTAGAATTCTAAAGTATTAAACCACCTCTGACCTCCAAATAATTCATTGTTACCAACAGTCGATTTAATAACTCTAAAGAACAAATATCACAACACAAGTGATGTGGTGGTGATACAACCCCCAAATTATTCATACATTCATGTATCTTACTGAACTTTGCCACATGAAATTCATCATTTCAGGCAAGAAGGTAGCCTTGTCCCCAGAGGCTTTGCATTTTTCTTCTTTATTGACCTACCATCGTAAAAAAGTATCGTTGTAAAAGAGCACTATTGATTTGCAGAAGCTCTTTGGAAAAGCGGTATCTTGGCTTCATTAAAAATTGAACAGCTTAGTATAGCAATCTGTCTGGAAGAGAGCTGAGATGGTCTGCACTTAGCCTCCAACTGACTAAAGAACTAAGGCAAAACCCTGGTAAAAGTTGTAGAAATCCAACTGTCACTTGGGGTTTCAGTCCTAGTCAAGCTTAAACTTGCAGGTCTGAAGATATCCCTGCAGCTGCAGCCTCTCTGTGAACGCACATGAACAACTCAGGATTTTTCCTCAGATTTTCTGAAGAACCAGAACTTCTTCACTGAGTGCCTAGACACATGAACTTTGCTGGGCTAAGTCCACATAACCTGCTTGTGATCCAGATAGCAGATGTGCCCCTGCTCTCTTCAGCTGGCTTGGGGTGCTCGGGATTGCTGCCATAGCAGTCACTTGCCCCCATGGTCATGCTGCTCATCTTTGATACCTAATAGGTAATTGCTGACAATGCCTCATTTCAGTGTCTCTTGGGCATGCAGGCTGCTTCAAACCCCTGTTTAGGGCTCGACCCTCCCATGTATGTGTAAAGTCCCTAGATCTCCAGAACTCAATGACAGATGTTGCAGAATGTGATGAGCAGCCTATCATCAGGGTCTGTTGTTGCATGTTCACTCTGGTCATTCCTACTGGTTTTTCACCTTCACGAATTAGGCAGAGCCTGAGAGAGAAGTTCTCCATGACATTCCAGAACTCTCTGATGTTTAAACTGCTCTGATGCAGCATCTGGGACTTATGAGAGATCAGCTGAGCTCTGGGTTGGCAACTTGGTCCCTGTGTGACCTGGAGGTTCTTGATGTTTATTGCCCTGTCTGATGTATTAGGCCATACAAATGCTACATAAACCTCAGAGGTACTGAACAAAGTAAAAGTCTCAGACAGGATTTCTGAAAGTTTTAAAACTTTTTCCATCAGGCTGTTCCCAGCAGGCACAAAAATCCTGGCTGGAGAGTAAAGGCTCCTGAAAAGAATAGCATAAAAAGATGTCTTTTATTATCTTGCTTCAAAGTACAGATCATGACCATTAAGTTATTCAGGGCTACAAGTTCCAGACCTCCTTTTCCCCTACCTTTCATCTAACCAGCAGAGGAAAAGACTGTAACAGTTTCAGCATTTAGCAGAAACTAATGAATCTTTCTCTAGAACAAAACACTACCCCTCCAAACACCCTCCCAACCAACCCCAGCCCCCAGTCATCCTTATTTCAACATCCGTGCGAGGTACGCAATGACAGACCAGAGACAGCGGTATTTGTCAGCTGTCTCCTCGCTGACCTTTTGATAAGAGCAGCCTTCCCCACTTGTGGCCACCAGAAAGGAAAATCCTTCAGACGTGCCTGAGCCAGGGAGTGAGGCAGTTTACAGCTTCCCTTTCACAGTGTGCTGGGCTTTTTCACCAGCTGCGGTTTGGAGGCTGGGAGCAAGGCCCCCTCCCCTCTGCACTAAACAATACTGATGTCATCTCTTGGGCATCTGAATCATAAAGGTAAAAATGATTGTGGCCACTGTCACTGGGCTCTCTGGGGAGACTCTGACAAGGGGCACCAAGCTGCAGAAAACTCTTATCTGCCAGGAAAAGGTGGGAAACGCATCTGGTCCCTCAAAAAGCAACATGGAGATGTCCCTCTGTCATCCCACCAAGCGCCTGGGACAATCCTTGTGGACATCCCTGATAGCATTCCCCCAGGGGCCAGATGCCTGGGGTGAGGGCACATATCCTGCTCCATGTGGCATGGCTGTGGGATCCCACTGGGTGCCAGTCAGCCTAAACACACATATACACACCTACACTGTTGGTATCAGCATCCTGGACACCATCCTGCCTTCTGGTATGCCTTTGACCAGAAACTCCCATCATTTTGTCCAGGGAGTTGCTCTCCCCATCTTCTACTGCTTTGCTCTCATGGAGTTTGTGTTTGTTGAAAGTTAGCACCTTTAGTGCTCCTGCACCAAATTTGGCTAAAGCTGCTGGGGAAAGGTCTCAAAAAGGCAGGTCCTGATCCCACAGGGAGAAAGATTAAAAACATAACAGATATATTGCTGCTGTCCAGAAAAAATATCTTCACTTATATGGGAGGTAGCAATGTACCTGAGGCAAAGCAGCACATTGAGGAGCTGGGAGAAGTCATCTCAATGCTTATCCTCAGCCCCTCTCATACAACTGTAAATGAGTCTATGGCAGCCTGAGCAGGTCTCACAGGTGTCCTGCTCCCTTCCCTGGCTGCTCTCTCTGTCTTCACTCCAGCTCTGAGGCACGAACTTCTCTGCACCTTCAACCCACAAAGCAAGCAAATATCTTGCAAGAGCATCACCGTTCCGAAATGGCTCAGGCAGGAAGATGGTAGTAAGTTTTACAAGTAAGGCAGAGGGCAGGCCCTTGGAAGCCAGTGATGATGGGGTTGGGGACCACCACCACAACTGTGAGAAGCAGGAGGGAAGCTGAGGTACCAGCAGCTCTCACATGAGTATAGGCAACGAGCATCCTCACTGATCTCAAAATGGGTGCTGCTAGCCAAGCGGCATGAAACAGAGTGCTAGAGTGTTTCATGCTTTCTGCAGTAGCTGACTTTCCACTTTAAATGAAAGTTAATTTAATTTCTTACTTCAGATAAGACTACAGCCTGTTGGGCTGAAGAGCAGGAGGTTACATGTGGAAATGTAGAGGAGCGTAGAAGAGATATAAACTATCCAATCTAATATATTAGCATATTTTTGAGTGATGAATGGCCATTGCCTTGCAAACAGCTTTCTGCTACATCACCCTTCTGCCGCAGCACATATATAATCTAAGCTATTTGCTACCATTATATCCAGGCTTTTTGAGCCTCCTGCATTCACGCGTGGTTCCCCAGTAATCTGGAGCAAGCCATATATCATCTTCACACTCTCACAAGGCTGTGTTGAACTTGGTGGCCTTGTGAGATGATGGCCATCTTCTGTATGCCTCCAGCTCTCCTTCAAGTGAGCAAAGAGCGTTTTGCACGCCCTGGACATGTTGAGGCTTGGTGCACGGATGTAATCAGCTTGTTGCCAGCTGGTGCTGGCTGCCTCAGTGGGGTACAGCAGGGCCATCGGCAGCTCCCCGCCTCCCCCGCCTTGTGCTTCGAGCCTCTGGCTGGGCTGGGGGCACAGGGAAGTGAGGTTCATCCAGCAGCACGGCCAACTCCCACCCCTCAGGGCCTGCAATTAACATGTGTGACTGGGAGAGCAGGTGGAGGCACCAAGCATGCAGAACGCCTGCGGATGTCCCCGCTGTGAGCACAGTGACTGCCATGCACCAGCTGGCTTGCCGCTCTCGAGGTGCTTGTCACCAGGAGGTGACGGGGCCGGTAATGCCAGACAGATGGCCCTGTGCCAGGGCTGGCAGCTCTGCAGCCTCCGTGGTACTTTTAAGGAGACTAATTGCATGTATGAGTGGTGATACCATAACCCCTAAGGCCATCGGCACTGGCAGCTGCCTGCAGTAAGTTTAGTAAGGCAATGGAGCTGGTCCTGGCAGCACGTCCTGGTTCTGCCACTGCTATGAAACACTTTGGGGCAGGACAGAGCAGGAGATTCCCTGAGCAATATGTAGGATTGCTTGAGGAACATGCTGGATGAGGCAAGGTCCATGAGGCACCGCAGGAATTGGGCCACAGCCATGCCCCCACGCTGCACAGCCAAGCCCACATGTCCAAGCCTTCCTAGTCCAGGACACAGCAGGATTTTGGAGGGTGGAATGCTGCCAGTGGCATTAAGGAGAAAGAGAGACATTCTTGCTGGTTTAGGCCTCTGCATCCAATACCTCATGGTTGGGAAGGCAGGTATGTTCACCAGCCTTTGCTTTTGGTCTCCATGACCGGTATGTTTTGGGATTTGCTTCTGCAAAAGCAGAGATAGCTCTAGTGAACTCTGTGCTACCACTGTCCAGAAGTCAGTGACTAATTTTGTCAGGATCATCTCCCAAAATGCTGTAGAAGTTAGAAAGAGGAGAGGAGAGGAGAGGAGAGGAGAGGAGAGGAGAGGAGAGGAGAGGAGAGGAGAGGAGAGGAGAGGAGA
>WTSP01014572.1:0-109895 GCA_025331215.1 Actenoides lindsayi | reverse complement strand
GGAGGCGGGGGGGCGGGAGAGGGGGGGGGGGGGGGGGGGGAGGGGAGAGGAGAGGAGAGGAGAGGAGAGGAAATGTTATGGGGGTTAACACAGGAGTGGAGCTTGATGTCGGGATGCAGAAGTGTGGCTCCTTTGCAGTGGTGCTGGTGCTCCCCAGCAGATATCCCTGGTGCAGAGCTACGTGCAAGGTGTTTATAAGCCATTTTTTCCAAAAAGCTTTCCTGAGAATGCTTCTGGTAAGGTCCAAGGCCAGCAACGACCAGACATAGGCTGGAAGGTACCGGGCAGAGTTTTGCTGTAGCTGCACCTCAGTCTTTACAATACAAAGGAGGGAAACGGCGCTTGCAGGATCAACAAGGCATCGTTTCTATTGAAAGGCAGGCCGAAAGGATGCGAGACAATTCGTGTGTGGCCACAAGGCAGCTCATTTGAGACAAAAAGGAAAGCTGTATCAGTGCAGCTTTCCCAGACAGACAAGCCATAACTCAGAGCACCCTCTTGCCGCCTCCTGCGAGGAGCTTCCCTCTAGCCACTGCAATCTCTGCTCATTCATTTCCTCCCCTCCCTCGCTGCTGCTTCTTTCATTACCCATTGCAAGACCTATTCATGGACATCCCCTGAAACGTCCCATTTGTCAAGGGGGTTGCAGCACTTGCTTTCACTTCCAGCTACTGGACATTTTGAGCCAGGGGCCCAGTCCTAGGTAATGAACATTGCCTTTGTCAGAATGAAGCAGGGTTTAAGTACCAGCGAACAGTGTCTGTCTGCTAGATAGGGGGCTGATCTGGCCTTAGCCAGCTATTGAGATGTCTTTGTGCCATGTTGCCATAGCTACCCTCTAGCTAAATAGGGAAAGAGCTCCTTTGTCCCAGATTAAGACCAGCAGACATTTGGAGCAGAGCCTGCTGGAGACGGTGGGGAAGGAACTTGTCTGCAGCTGCTGGGACTTTTTCATTGCTGTTGTCTGTGCATTGGGCTAGGCAGAAAAGGAGGCAGAGGATAGCTTGAAATAAATTGATTTTATATACATTGATTTTATACACACATATATGCATGTATGTGTATGTACATATTTGTACCATTTGTGGAATGGTGGTGATTGAGGAATAGGTTTTTAAGCAAAGGTAATGAAACTTCATGTTAAGAGGACTGGAAATAAATCAAGCAGGAGCCCTTGCAGGACTTGACATGTCCTGCAGGGATGACAAGCAAATCCCTTGAAAAGGGACCACAGATCCTGACCAAATAGGGTATTTCCAGATGAGGCTCCCAGAAAACTCATATAAAACTATCAGGCACTGTCCTTTCTCCTACCTTGTGCTAAGCAATGTCAGTGCTGGCCCTGCATGTCCTCACACATCCATCTTTGCAAACCCATGGGTGTCTGCAATGAGGGGATGTTTGTATCTTTGCAGCCACTGCTTCACAGGCAGTAAGTATGGCCAGACCAGGGCAGGCACAGCAGCTTATGACTCAGGGTGGACCGCAAAACCCCCATGGAGAAACGAGGAGACATTTGCTTAAATGCTAAATACAAAGGGGAGTAGCTTACCACTGATTTTTTCTGCCTTGACTGGACCTTTAAAGCTCAGTAAAAGTGAGGAGCATTCCCAAACCACACAGTAGCACCGCAAACCAACACAGGCAGGGTAAAATCAGGGTGAGTGGTGAACACTTGCATTCCGTGTTTGCTGGCTGGATGAGCACTGCAGTGCCATGTGCAGCCATTACTTTCCTCCTGAGCATGCTGAGTGAGCGGACGTTCCACAGCCCATTTGCTCCCATTAAAAGGTGGGGGGTTCCAGACAGACCATGAGCAGCTGCAGGATCAACAGACCTTATCCAGCTCCAGCTCTGAGTTTTGTTTCTGTCCACCACAGACTTCTTAAAAAGACCCCATTTCTTGAGGGTGTTCAAGCAGCAGAGGGAATGTCAGACCTGGAAAGCTGGGATATACAAGTAACACGGACTGCTTGGGGACTGAATTCACATGAACTCAGAGGAAAAGGGCTGGATATGTTCAGCACAAATTTTGGATGACATATAAATTAATTTTGAAGGAAGGACTGAAGACATGGAAGTAAAGGAAAAAATATGATAAAAATATAACAGGGTTTTACCAAGGTCACTTAAGTCAGGCTAACTTGATAGCTTTTGGTGATAAGAAAAAAAAAAAACCAAACAAAGTACTCCATGGGCTTTTTTAGACATGGGAAATGCTTTAGATCTAATCTGTCTGGACTTCAGCAACACTTTTGATAGAAGAGCCCCATGGGAAATTATTGTTTGTGTTGGAAGAAGCGGGGACTGGTATTGGAGCTGAAGGTCTGTCAGGAAACAGCCAAGTACAAACACAACAGGTTCTTCTGCAAGGAAAATGATGGGAGCGGGGGGGGCATAATGGGTGAAATTCCTTGGGGCCGGTTTTAGTTAGTTTTCTTCTGGAACAAAAAGTAAGCAAGGTCTAATGATATTTGCAGACAGTATACAGTTGGGAGGCATCAGTGAATTGGGAATGTCATAAAGGAAAAACACACTGTGTTTGAGAGCTGGAACAGCGGACCTGGAGTGAAGAGTTCAAAGTGCCCATCATGCACTAAGGCTCCCTCTACACTAATTAATTAAACGGAGCCAGGGCAGGTTTATGAACTGCCCTGTGACCATCAGCAAGGATAAATGTTTATGTGCCTGCTGGCACTGTTTGACCAGAGCCGACCAGCTCCCTGCTAGACAATGCCCAGGCACGGTTTGGGGATTAGCACTGGCCAGGGACTGCTTCCAAGAGGCTGTTTGGATGAGGTCACTCTGGTTTGGAGACTATGAGAGCTGAGCTGTGTGGATATGAGCCGTGCTACACCGTCAGTTCCTGGCTTACTTTACTGGCCTGCTGTAGACGCAGCCTAAGAAATTACATCATTTTGCTGTAAAGAGGAGTGCACTGATAAGCCACAAAAATGGCCATGAGCACCTATGCAATGTGCCTGCATCAGACAGCAAACACAGTCACAGCCTGGTGTCAGGAGAGAGACTTCCGAAAAAGAGAAGGCATATTTTACTCTTTTACAACCTTTTCTGGAAAAAAATGCATGTAATCACTGCCTCCCCTAGCCCAGACTCATTCCAACTGGAGCAGGCTGGCATGTGAAGAAGAAATGTTGGAGGGAAGAGCAAACATGTCCAATGAGAAAGAATTGAATGAATTTGGCCAGTTTAGTCTGGCAAAACAAGAGCTGAGAAGCAATTCACTTGTGCTGTCTATTAAGGAGGTAAACACCAGCGAATGATAAAAACCATATAAGCTAAAGGCAGCTGTTGGCACTAGTACAAATGTTTATCAGTCAGCCACAAACAATTTTTGGCTGGAAATTAAAAGTAGTTTTCTAATCACTGGAGGAGAGTGCTTCAGCTGCAACCTTGCAGGAGGAGCACTGGAGGCAGAAATTAAATCTGGTTTAGGAGGTGTTGGGAATACACGTGACATGGTGGCTTGTGACAGCAGAGACTGGCCCCACTGACCCTCAAGAGCCCTCCCAGTCCAGTTTCTTCTCTTCCTAAATAATTCATTGGAAATCCTGCCAATAATGACCACAAGAAGTGATGCTGAGCCTAATTGTTCCCACTGTCCATTGAGCTCTTCCATTGACCGTAGCCCTCGTGTACATTAGCTGAGGCAGGGCTGCTAATGGAAACTGGTGCTACGACTGTGCAAGTGCCAAACGCTGTGCTTGTCCCTGGATTACTGCTTGAGCCTACTGCTTCCTGAAAGACTTGTCCTCACACACGTTACTAGAAACAAAAGCACATGAAAAAAAATCCTAATAAATATTTTAAAAAGTAGTTCCATAGCCTGTGTAAAAAACTGCAACCTGAAGATGGTTTAGAAGGGAAGAAACTGTGATAATTGCTCTGGCTAATAACTCTGTACATCCACTTTACCTCTTTTTCCTTTTTCCCATGCTTGCTTGTTTCAGCTATTAGTTGTGCTTTGTTTATTAAACCAGTGCTTTTCAACTTGTGGTCTACAGATCCTGGAAACAGCTGTGCAAGAACTAATTAAGAAAAGGGGAGCTGTTGTAGGAACCCTATGTCTCTGTTGCAGAGCAACCCAAATCCCTAATTAGCAGAGTTCAGCTGCCCCCCCCCAAACTGTGTTTGAGCAGGACTGTGTTTATACAGTGTCCAGCACAACTGAACTCTAACTCATCCAGCCTTTATAGACACATCCACAGGCACATCCTCCCTCTAATGTAGCCTGGAGGTGTAGGGCCTTTCCATGATGTAAAATCCATATACAGCACAAAGCCTGCAGCTGGATAAGGAATACATATCCACGTGAAAAAAGTCAGAGAAGGGTCTCTGCGTCTCAAAAGGTATAAAAACCAAATTATTTTGCCCCGCAGTACCTACCTCCTGTGCTCTCACAGTGGAAGATGTCCCTTAGGAATTTGGGGAGCAGTTGAGAAGCCCCAACTGTTGCAGAGGAAGAGGAAGGGCGGAAGAAAAGCAGCTGCTCTGTTTCAGTGCTTCTTTGGACACTTGCCTTTTCACCAGGTCATTCAGCCACTCTATGCAATAGCCATAACATTGCATACTTTAGCTTTTATCTGTTACTTAGTTGTGACCTCATGATCCAAAAGGCAAAATCGGCAGCACCGTTCAAATCCTCCAGTATAAGTGTCAGTAGCTCTGAGATGTCTCCTGAGACACAATTTACAAATCCTTCCTGCTTTTTAGGCACCCAGCTGCGAAGTTTGCATACAGATTCTGGGTTATTTGGATCCAACAGCTCGAATCTATTTCTAATATTCACAATTCGAAGCCAGATTCATGTACCAACTTGCCTTTCTTTAAAACTGCCAATTGGTTACAGGTGGTACTGGAATAGAGAGGGTAAATAAACCAATGTTTCAGGTCTGGAGATCAGGTGAAGCAAGATGATCTCTTTTTTTTTGTTTTGTTTTGTTTTACACTAGACCCTGTGCCACTATGAGGAAAAAGTGTTTGAGAACCTGGGAAGTTCAGGCTACAGTGGTGGGAGCCTTACAAAGAGGCTCCACATCTACAAAGGCTTTTTAGGTATGATTGATTTCAAAAGCCTAAAGCTCCTGAACACTTTGGTAGCTCCAGGGGTCAGAGTTTGCATATATGTTGAGTAGATTTCTTCAACAGTTTATCTATACCACAAAAGAAGTTGCTCCTTTCCCTGGAGGAGAGCAGAGAAGCAGAGTCATTACCCATCCACACAGGAGCAGAGAGCTGGGTAGCTGTTGCCAACACTAAAAGTTCCTAGTCTGGGTCAGCTAGTGATTTAAAGCAGAAAAAAAAGAAAAAGCTCTTCAAGAAGATTGTTCTTTAGCATTTGAGTATAGGGAGCCAGACTCACCACTGAGCTCCATCTGTTTTATGTCATGCTGTGATGCAAGCCCAGATCTGAGCATCACTGAGATCATGCGGAGCAGCTGGAGTAGAGGGGGAAGGCTGGGCTAACAAACCTTCATCAGTTCTTAAGAGTTTTACACACTTAGGGGGATTGTTCTTTGGTCGGTTTCTTATGGCTGTTCTTCAGATATCAAATGATGGTCTCCCAAATGCCAAACCTGCTGAACTGTGGGATGGTACAGCAGCTGGCCTGACCTCTCAGGGAAGGAAGTTTTCTGCTTACAGAATAGTGAAGGGAGACCCTGCTACGGGGTTTCCGTCCTCAGTCAGGAGCCATATGTCCTCTCCTACCACCTGGCTTCCCATGCAGGAAAAGTTCACATCACTTCTTCATCCCCAGCCACTTTTTGTCAGTCTTGGAGACCAGAAGTTCTCTGAGGACAGAGTATTTCTTTCCAGGTTCATTCAGTGCCCAAATTGCACAGGACTTGTACTGCAAAGGTAGAGGAAGATGCTCGCTAGGAATTTGAGCGGTATCGCCTTCCTCTGACAAGAAACTTTGCTGGTGGTGTCTGCAGAAAGCCTGTATACATAACCTTCTGGGAGGAGACATTTAGTCAATACACTTGGTGTGGAAAGTAAAGTGTAGGCAGGAGCGAGGAATGAGAGCTCTCTTAATCATTGTCATCGATTTTCTGAAATGGCTCCATGTCTGTTCCTAAGAAGGATGCAGTGACATCCTATGTTTGCTCAGTGTCTGCTCTGGGTAGGAGGAGATGGCCCTGTCAATTAATAAGTTTAATTAAAGCAGCAACCTTTCTGTTCTAGAGGTGGGGGCCTGTCATCTGCCAATTTATTTTCATGAATAAGTCATTAGAGTGGGAGCTGCTGAGGATTTACTCAAACAGCTCAGGTCTGCAGTGCATCTTCCCTGGCTGCCGGAAATCGGTGCAGATCCAATATCATGGCCTTGAGGAGAAACTCAAGAATACAAGTCTAAACAGATCAGAATTATGTCTGTGATGTTTTACTGCAGTATTGAAAACTCCCAACCGCAGGGACATGCTGTTACAGTCTATAGCAAGTTTAATATAACTTTCATATACATGTCACACCTAATAAATCTTCAGGATCACCCAATTCCCAGTTTTTGTCTAGTTGTACACTGTGGTGCTTACCTCTTGTTGCTGCATCAGAGAGAAGTGCTTTTCATTTCTGAGCCACAGCTGGCTGCTTGTCCGTGTGCTAGTGATGTGGCAAGTTCCTCAGTAAACAGATGTGACCAAACTCAGATTGTGCTATGAGAGGAATCAGAAATGACAGCTTATGACCTTGCGTATGACTACCTGATAAATTAATCCTATATTCAGATGAACAAGCTCAAGTCTGAGTTCAGGCTGCTTTGAACTACCTCTGGAGGTTACTTTATTCCACCTGATTCACTGCCTTGAAGCTAGTAAATCCTGTCATAGCTGGTAGAGAAACACTGGTCTGCAACTTAAAGTATTACTGTTTGGATGCAGGGAGGCGAACTCATGAGCCATAAAACCCCTATTTGTTAGAGATTTGTTAGCACTTTGTGACTGTTCTGCTGCTTTTCAAGGTAACTGAGTCATCTGTACTGAAGGACAAAGCTCATCCCCCTGGACCAGATGAGAATCTGGGCTCCTCCAACCAACCTGTTTCTTTCACTATTAGGGTAGCCATGGATCTTCCAAACCAACCTACAAACGAGGAGAGACTGGCATTAAGGGAGAGTAACTACATGAGAATCAAAGCTGGTCTGCTTCCAGGAGCAATAGCCAGTCTGGCTTTGTGGGGATTTGTCATAAGCAAATCAGACAGAAAGGCCATCACCATTTCAGTATTGCTGGCTTACACATCCTGGTGTTTCATCATAGTCTGTTGAATGTCTGCTATACTCTGCTGGCAAAAAAAACCAACCCAGTCATTTTTTGGACTTGAAGAAATTCTCCATCCCCCCAAAGTCAGTCCAAATAAATTTAATATGCCTATGGATACAGACAAGACAAACCCCATGGGTTCCTGCTGGTACGTGTATGGATTTGTCCAGGTACACATATATGTCTGTAAATACAAGTATTCATGGATGTTACATGCTACATTAAAAGCCCAAATAAAGTCATTTGGAAGCTGGCCTCCTCATTGTATTGACAGCGATGTTAAGGAAGTATTTAAACATTGGAGGCGACTCAATAAACTGTAGGAAAATCAAGCCGGAGGCTGGGAGGGATGGCCACTCTGTCAAATGACAGGAAGAACCGAACAGCTGAGGTTTCCAAAGCTAATTCGGGGTGGCAATTATATGACTACCACAAAAATAAATGAAAATTTTTATGGCTGAATCTCCAGGCCTGTTCCTCTTTTCCTCCATTACAGCTGTGGCTGAATCCCTGAGCCTGCTTTGAAAAAGTGATCCAAGTGTCCAGGCCAGTCAGACAACAGCAGAAAGGTTCTGTGTTAGAGATTGTGTAACACCAGGGCTGGAGAGCCAAAATTCAAGCTGATTCAAGCAGGTATAGCTGGAAGCAGTGAGGTGAGACTGAAAAGAAGAAGCTGCAGATTAAATAACAGAACTGCTTTTCCCAAAGCCAAGGCCTATTAGCCTGGGGGACACTGTCCAAAAAGAGTTATGGAATCCCCATTAGCCGGTCCTTTTGAAAGCTTAGCTATACCAATAACACTCAATAATACGTTTTTTGGAACAAACATATGTTGGCAGAGAAACAGGAGGTGAATTAATAGATCCTTTCTGACTCTGATTTTTATAACTCTTCACATTGAATCTTAATACAAGAGGTTATCTTTATAACAGGCAATGAAAGATTTTCCCTGTAGATTACCACTTGAAAAGTACATGCTGCACATCTTTAGAGTACCGGACATTTTATACTTTCATTTGATTTCAAGTGACTGGAGTACTCTACAGCCAGCTTCAAGTTAATATTTTAGCAAGAATCAGTGGCATAATTAAACTTCGTAGATGTCCCTCATCAACAGTTCCACGTGACCAAGTTTACAACATGCTGGTACTTGGATAAATCATTTTGAATTTATGGATGGCTCATAAAAAGGCAGAATGAGGACTTAGCCACGAGGGAAGATGGAGTAATTACACTGAGTGGTACGGGTTTAAACATAAATGTAATTTGTTATTAGTTCTATGAGCTGAAATATGTTTGATTTAAAGAGACAGTGCTCTGTCGTTAAAAAAGCTCCATGACAGGTCCTGGTGTTTGGGTTGGCCAGTCTTACACTTCACCTCTAGAAGGATGTTCCCACCTAGATTTCTGTCTCCATTGGCTCAAAATGTCAACATGTTAAAAATGATCTAATCGTTAGAAACACTCTGGGAGGGTTTCTTTGTCCCAGTGGAAAATGTGACTGGATGTGGGTAGCAGATTTTAAGTCAGGCATTGTAACAGGGGTCTGTTTTCTCCTCTGAAAAGCTGATTGCCTCTGAGCAATCCCTGTTGCTCATGTGCAAGACCAGGACTGTCTGGCCTGGGCAGATTGTTCTTCCTTCACCAGTCACTCCTTAAACCCACAGCTGTGTTCAAGACCTATTCTGAGCCCACCAGAGGAAAAGGATGTATTTTGTCACACCTTTCCCAGCAGGATGGGCACTCCTCTCCCCAGCTTATTTCCTGGAATTGAGCAGTACACACAGAGTCCAGACTTAGCATGGCTTAGCCTAAGGGGAGCTACCCAAGGTAGGGAAAATTCTTGCTAAAAACACCCAGACTAAAGCATGTCTTCAAAACAGAGACAGCCTTCCTTGCAACTAACCCTGATAGTGCCTGAAAAAGCAGGTGGGTTTGAGGAACCACAGTTGCTTTGCCAGTGTTCAAGTTTGGGTCAGAGAGGGACATGCCCCCTGAGGGGAAGTAATGCCCAACGAGGTGTGTAGGCTGATTTCCTACTCCCAGGTCTCCCTCTCTGCATGGCAAGACTTGTGTCCTAAGCAAAGTGCAGACTCAGTGCAGCTGTACACTGAACCCCCTCTTCCCACCCAGATTCCCAGGTATCTTCACCAAGGACTAGCCTGCAGTGAAGGCAGAGGCAACCATTGATTCCCAGGAGAAACAGTCATCCTGTCATGTAATTGTAAAGCAACATCTTATTCCTAATTAATAGCAGTATAAATTAATTCTGATAAACAGATGAGGAGAAATTAAGAATGAGCAAGCCGAACATCACTGGCATAACTTAGTATATTCTACTACAGCAAATGTTGTGCAATACCTGCAAGGTTTTCCTTCAGTTTACTCCTACTGCTTCATCATTGCTTCCCTGGGAAAAAAAGGTAACCGTTCTGACATCTCCTTATCTTCTGATGAGCATTTTTCTTAAAACACAAGCACATGAAGACTTTCTCTCTGCCTAGTATACAACCCTGCTGTCACTGACTCCTTTTGCTCCCAGAGCAGGGATTTTCATCGGGTCATGCAGGCAAAACTGCGATTACAAAGGGTTGTAAAACAGGGGGCAGGTCATGTTGCTGATCTCAAAACAAGTAAGAAGATGGAAGATGAAGGAAGAAAGGGTGAAAAGGAAAACCAAGCAGGAGGAAAGGAAAGGATGAATAATTAATGTTATAATTTACTACACTGGAGTAGCCATCTCGGTTAATGAAACCTATAGAACAGAAAGGTGATTTAACAAATTCCTTCTAAGCCTGATGTGCTACTTGAATTTGTGCATGTTTTGGGGTGAGGGGACTCTAGGTGGTTGCTGACCAAAGCATAAACACCTCTAAACCAAACACTCGCCTATTTGGTGATATCAAAAGGCCACACTGCTACCAAGGAGCATCCATCTTTTGACTGAAAAGCATGAAAACTGCTGAACTGTGCAGCTGGAGCTCTGTGTATGGTCTCTGCAGAGCACCTCAGTGCTCAGCAGCAGCAGGCACAGGGTGGTGGGGCTGAAAGGGTCTGACAGCCATCTGTAAGGGCTGAGCAGAACACCATCTCCTCCACTGATAGCACCAGCTGCTGACAGAAGCAAATGTAAGAAAATATGGTCATATTTGGCCTTCTTTGGACATTATCTGGAATCACTAGCAGGGCCTATGTTACAAGTGTAAATAATATCATCAGTATTCCAGCTTTTTTTCCTTAACATGAGCCTTCCCTTTGGGAAAGATACTCACTTTCAATACTTGTACTCTGATAAAATAGCTCTGCACTGGGCCACACTGTCCCAGGCCATGCTGTTCTGGGCCAGTGGTGGTAGCTGCCCGGCAGACTGCAGCCTTGCTACAGCGCATACCACGCCAGTCTTTTGAAAGCTACAGATAAACTCATTGTAAAATTTATCTGAATTTATTTAAGCACAAAATAACCTGTCAGAATGAGTTTGAGTTTTCTCCGACCTTCACCTGATATGCAGCTACAAGGCTGGCAGTATGTTAGTTATCTTTAAATCTGGAGTGTAAACACAGACAGCCTTGCTCTGCTCTCCTTTTAAAGGACTGTTTAGGTTTCAGAAACCAACCATGGACTGAACGAAATACGTACAACCAATTCATTATGTGTCCTTCCTAACTGCTGCTAATCTGCCCAAAGGAAAGGTGCCTCTTTTTCTGTTTGCTGGAGGGTGTTACATCAAGGCTCAAAGCTGCCTGTAGGGAAAATAATCACTTATGAGCTGAGATACACTTAAAGTGGCATTTTGCCAAACAAAATGTATCGCTACTGTCATGCCAGGGAGCCTCTCACTTTGCACATCTTTAAGCATCCAGAAAGGACTTAATTACAGAGCAGCTTATATTCTGTTGGGGAGGATGCAAGTGTTCTTGGCTGGTTTGGTTTTTTTTGTTTCATCAAAAAAGCTTTATCCTTACCCTCCTCATGAAACTGAATCTTCCCTGGCAGCTTTAAAGCACAGGGTTAGTGGCTTTCCTTTCTGCTCCACAGATTCTTCAGTTCCATCTCCAAATGTTTCTTGTTCATTGGGAGACATGTTGAGATTGCAATCTGTTTCCAAGGACAATCAGGTCCCCAGTGGCAGTTTTACAGACTCCTCAAAACAATGATACTCACTGTCAGACAGCACTGAGTATGATAAAGAAAATAGAAGCTGGTAAGGAACCTAAAATCCCCAAATTTGAATTGTTCTGTCTGGTTTCAGGAAAGTCAGGGACTTAGTAGATGTGTAGCTGGAGCTTCCTTCTTATCCCTGAGCTTGTCCTCTAGAGTACTTGAGTGCTTCCTGGGTGATGGCACAGGAAGTTTTGTCCCATCACTGCTCCCTCCTGACACCTCAGCTCTTGTTCAGGATCCCCCAAAACAAGGACACCATTGCCATTGTGTTATTAGGATGGTGTATCCCATCAGAAGCATGTTGCTCATGAATCTGGAAAGGACAGTTGTCGCTACACCTCATCCATGCAGTGGTACCTCACCCAAGTTCTGACCACGAGGAAATGTTAACTATCACTTGTCTGATAGCTTGGTGTCCTGAAGTGGGGGACTGAAGTTGGTAGTCACTGATGAACCAAGTGTTTCTTTACAGGCATGGTGGTCTCACTCCAGACCGCTCCTCTGCTGATTCAGTAATTAGGCCTTCCTCTTCATCCATACTCTTCAGCACTACCCAGACAGCATGGAAAAGAGAGCCCTGCGAGAGCAGCCTACTGACCCACCTCCCTAGTCAGTGGGAACTTGCTCTTGAGTAGCATCTTGGATGGAAAGAGGAATCCTTTGACCTTTCTGCTGTTCACATGGAGTGTAGGTATATGGAGAAGAGGATCATTTCTGGTTTGGTATTACTTTTGAGATGTCAAAAAGAGAAAGGCAAATCAAAATCACAACATCACAGAATTGTCACAGTTGGAAAAGACCTCTATGATCACCACATCCAACTGTCAACCCAAACCCAAAACCAAACCAAACCAACAAAAAAACCCCAGCCAAACCAAACCAACAAAAAAAAACCCAGCCAAAACAAACCAACCAACCAAAATCACCAAAAAACCCTCACCAACCCATTACAGCGTGTTCTACAGTGCTTCATCTACATGTTTTTTTAATACCTCCAGGGATGGTGACTCCACCACCACCCTGGGCAGCCCATTCCAGCACCTGATTATTCTTTCAGTAAATAAATTCTTCCTAATATCTCGTCTAAACCTCCCCTGGTGCAACTTCAGGACATTTCCTCTTGTCCTGTCGTTATTTAGTTGAGAGAAGAGGCTGCACCCACCTCACTAGAACCTCCTTTCAGGTATTTGTAGAGAGCAATAAGGTCTCTCCTCAGCCTCCTCCAAACTAAGCAATCCCAGTTCCCTCAGCCTCTCCTCATAGGAGACGTAAATACCCTGTAGTAGCAGGAAGTGAAACACTTGCCTGAGCCACGGCATTTTCAGAGTAATCTTTGGTCTGAAAAAATGAAACAGAGACCTGAACCCCAGCTCTAATTTTCTGAGTGAACAGTGTATTCATTCAGGAGTGACTGACTACCAAGGCTACTGTGGAGCTACAAATCTTTATTTGACCAAAACAAATACGCTTTCATTAAAACTTTTTGTTTCAAAAAGCTGATATGCAACAGTTAAAAAAATGAGAGTTGAAAAATTCTCAAACAGCTCCATTTTGGGTCTTCTCTCTTCCAAATATCAGCATACCGTGATAAACTGGAAGCCTTTTGGTATCATTTATAATGTCTTGGACGCCTCTAGGTCAGAACAAAAAGCATTCCTAGAGATTAAATAGCAGCACTTTGTCAACATTTTGAAGTTTCCACTCAGTGAATACGAGGATTAGTTCAATGATCCAGCCAGCTCAGCTCATTGCCAATAAGAACATTATAAATACAATACTAAGAACACTTTTTTTTCCCCCCCCCCCCCAACTTTTGACCTCAAGGTAGCAACTGCAATAAAGCATGAATACAGCTGGACATGGCTTGCAGTGGAGGCCTGAGTTATCTTCCTGCTCCATACCAGCTGATAGGAGTGTGTCTGTACTGTCTCCTGTGGGGATGCATTAAGCAGCAGAGTTAACTAGTGTCAACTGATGATAATGTTCAGCGCTTCCTCTGGGGACAGCCCTAGAAACAGGTTGGGTAAACACCACACAGACTGCAGACAATCTGGCATGTTTGCTGAGGGGACCTGAAACTGGTGATGCACAAGCAGTCTGGGTAAACTGGTCTCTTCTGAAACAACAGGCCCTTACTCCAGATGAATGTGAAATTGTTTCTTCTGGATGAGATAAAGGCACTGGCAAAAATGGTGAGTTATTAGGTTAGTCTTTAGCAACAACTTTGAAAATGCTGCTAAATTCCAGTTGAGTCCTGTTAGTCCAGGAAGGCTGCAAAGAGCAGGTAAATGATACAAATATTTGATGAGTCAGGAAAGTATTTTTCACATGGTTTTGAAGAGGTCAAATACACAGTTTTCCCAAGTGGGTCATTCCATTGTACTTTGGCTTGTGCAAACACTTTTTGCCTGATGTCTAGAACAAAAAGACCATGTTATCCATTTGCTACCAGGAGAACGTGGGAACAGTCCAGAGAAGCAGCTTGTGGGTGGGTGAGATGGATGTATTGACACATCTCCATGGGATTCCAGTTTTGTACAACCATTATTACTGCTTACAGTAAGTCTCATCTAAGACAAAGGTTCACAAAGTTTTGTACACTGGTATGTAGTAAGAGATCACCCAGTCTGAAAAGACGTTTGGCCCAAGTCCTCTATATTTTATTTGGAAACTCTTCTGGTTTTGAGTTATATACCTGAAACATTTAAAGACCTGCCCTGCAGCCTGAGTAGATGATGCACAGTTTAACACAGGAACTATAACTCAGTCTAATGGCTTACAAACTGATACAAAGAAATTCAGTGTCTTAGGCCAAATCAAGCAAGAAGTCTCTCAAGCCCTAATCCACATGTCCAAAAGGTCAGTTGCTGAGTGCGAGTAATGGATAGGCAAGAGAGATGTCTGGAGACGAGCATGGAGGTATAAGACAAATGAGGAGCTGAATCATGGGACTGAGGTTGACTGGAGAGATGGACTGGGAACAGAGGGATACAGGAAATAGCTTGGGTAGGACCAGAGCTCCTCAGAGATAGAAGGGGTTTGTTTCCAGTCCTGAGCCTGCACACCTCAGAGTGCCTTGTACATACCCCTGAGCAGCGTGGACTTCAACTAAAGCCAAGAACATCAGAGTAGAGACTGCCAACCGAGAACCTCAACCCTAGCTAACTGCCCTGAGCCTTATCAGTAACCAGGCTGTGGTGTCCCAGTGAAGGACAACGCCTATCAGTGTTTTAAACCCACTCCTTTATGGCTGTGAGTTTATTTAAACTTTATTTATGTAGATAAATGTATTTAGAATTTTTTTATTATTGTCTTTACAAGAAATTATTTATAAATTTCTTTATTTACATATATTCTTTTTTAAGGCAGAGATCATTTTTTAAGGAGAGACAGTTTACTGCTCCCTCCCTTGACACTGGGTACCAATGGAGCCGTGGCACAGATGAGATACATCCACCCCGGAGGGCAGGTGGATGGAGCTGCACTTTTGCTGCACAGACCTGTGGTATGTGTAATCAACTGGGGCTGACACCACTTAACCCAGGCTGCCAGAAAGGTCATTTAGCAGTATGGCCTTGACATGAATATCTCTCTTCCATGGTTATCACAGAGCCCAGACTCAGTGGGTTTCAGGGTGTGCAATAACAGTCCAGACACGGAATTTGATTCTTTTGGTCTTTCCCTTTGGGAATATGTGTGTGCGGAAGGGGGAAGCTGGATCTCAGCCTACTCAGTACATATATCATTGATCTTGAGAGGGGAGGCTTTATGTGCTAGATGAGGGGATGGAAGCTAAGGAAAGGGGATTTCTTTTACTGTGGTTTCTGCTTTCCCATGGATGTTGATCCAGCAGAAATATCACCGTGGGTTTATAAATTATGGATGTCCAAAAGGAAGGACTGGTAAAACCTCCTTTTGTCCTCATGGCAGTGTTTGTTACACCAAGATGGATTGGTTGTTCCTTTTGACATGAGCGATGAGGCCAGAATTTTCTCTCATTATAATTGATCATGTAAGCGGACAATAGGAGAAGACACTTCTCCAGCAGATCAGTATTCCTCCTCTGCAGCACTGCAATTTGTTACTACCTATAAGCAGCAGCTCTGAGCCTCACGTCTGACTCCAGCTCTGCAGCCTGTGCACCCCTATCAGCCCTCTCCCTGGGCTACCCGGACCTCTGGCATGCAAAGGTTAACTTCACCATTGTATCTTAGTGGTTATTTTTGTGCGGCCTGTTTATCTTCAGTCCCCAGGTCATTAATAAACATCCTCTTTCGAATACTTTGGACATCTGGAATATGGCTTGCTTGTCTTCTGAGACAATGATACCCTTTTAGGTTGGTAAGGGAAGGATGAAGACTAAAGTTCTCCTTTGGAAAAACACAATCCCAATTGTCTTCTTTTTAACTCCAATGAATTCACCCACCAATTTGGATTGCTGTCTGCAGGAGCTTTTAAGCAGGTATCTAACTTTCATACACATATACAGTCCCACTGGAATCACCTCCCTGTCACCACCACTGTAAAATGTTGTATTTGCCCCCTGCGTGCAGGCAGAGTCATTTGGAAAAAAGCAACATCTGCTCTTGTTATACAAAACTAATTACTAATATACTTGCAGAAGGATAATGGATATAGTAATTTTAAACAAGAACTCAAAACAATTTTTGGGTTTTGGTGTGGGTTTTTTTTAAGAAAAGTAACCAACACAAAACATTCTTCACATGAGAGCTCGGAGAAATGCAGAATGGTTTTATGGGCCTGTTCTACTCATGAAGGTCAACTGCAGGGCTCTGAGAGGGGAATTTGTCTGATCCATTTTATACTTCTACTTGAAAATGAGCCAAATCCTAAAAATGTCTTTTTCTGTGTACTGACCAGAGAGGGAATTTACAGTTCCTTGTTCAGACAGAGCAGGCATCAAAAGTTAGGTGGAATTAATCCCTCCCTTCCTGAGTTTAGTAAGATGTGATCAGAGCCCTGTTGTCCCTGTTGTGCTTTGAAAGAAGCTAGTTTTGTTTGTTGTTGTGCTGTAGCATCTGCTGTGATTAGTGGGGTGGTGGGACAAGGCTCTGTGTGCTCTAAATCATCCCTGAAAGGTACAGATCAGTCCATTGACTGTCAAGGAAACCTTACACAGCTCAGTATACATGACATTTTAGAGCACTCCCTTCTGATGGGCTTCACTTTCCAGGGGAAGACACAGCATTTAACTTAGGTGGAAGATTAACAAAAGTAGCCCCAGGATTTGCAGCCAGAAGCTGGGTCTTGATCTCTTCTCCAAAGAGATTCTCCTTGTTGAGGAGTCTATAAACTCCTGTGCACTGTGTGCCCCCTCTCTCTGCAACCCAACAAGTCAGGCATCCTTGGCTGACCACATCAGACACTATGAACTGAGCAGGCATGGAGGTACCTTCAAGATTGGACCTAATTATCTATCTATAGTAGTTTTTGCTAGAAACATTTTAATGAGGCCTTCTGCGGCTTGTAGCTGCCTATGAAATAGTGAACTGCCTGTGTAGGACCAGCAGATAGCAGAGCATCTGCCTAATCAGCTATTGATCATTCATTAGCCTCTGATAAACGACGAAGATTGAAATCTCTCACTGCATGCTCTGCAGATGTCTGCCATTGCTAGGGAAATGTACTGCAAAATTAACATGCTTTTTGGGCCACCCTCTACCTCCTGAGGTCAGAGGGGGGGAAGGAGAAAAACCCCTTTGTAAGCCATTTCCTACCAAGCCCTCCCAGCATAGCGTCGCCTTAGAAAAGTGGTGTTTTATGGACTTCAGTGGTTGCTTTTCATCACTCCACTTTGAGAAGACCCTCTCTCCCACAGAAGTAAAGCAGGAAAATAGTGCCTGGAGCTGGAGTGGGGTTAGGGGTCAGCAGGCAGCACTGGGTGACTCAGGGCTGAGGAATGTGCAACTGGACCCTGCTCCTGCAGTGGGCACGGTCCTCCCACAGCACTGTCTCCCTGCCCAGCATCCAGGATGAGCACCCTGCTGTCATCTTTGCTAACTGGAGCAGCTCATGTGGCATACTGCAAACCAGTAATGGTTCCTAAGGCTTTCTCAGTGTTATTTCCCAACCTGTAGTGCAAATGAAAGAGGCACTGGGCTTGGATACCCCACGCCAGAGTAAGTGACAGGGGATGAGCGGAGGCTGCAGACGTCTTTGCTGGAAAAGACACAGCCAGACCAGCTATTTTAGCTGAGGCCAATCTGTTAGCAGCAGTTTGCAGCTCCAGACAGGCATACTGGCCTCTCATTCCCTCCAGTCTCACTGCTAGGGGTTACTGTCACCTCGGTTTTGCCAGATTCACTTGCCCAGCTGTGTAAAATGACCCAGGTTTAAATAACCCTGTGAACCTTCCAGAGAGGGGCTGCTCTGTGCCGCCCGCATAGGAAAAATTCCTGGAGACGATGACATAAGGCCTGACTGGGTCAGAAATGTGGTCTTTTTTCTCCACAGCTTTTTGCCAGATCTCATCTTTGTTTACTGCCTCAAAACCAGAGAAATATTAGTGAAAATTATTTGCTGGTAAAGCCACGGGGGTTTGGCTCCTTTCCCTACCTTGTACCAACTGTTTGCCACAAATGCACATAGCAAATGCTAACATTGACTCAAGTGGCACAACAGATGATGTAAAAGAAAATTTTATTGCCTTTGATTCTCAGAGGTGCCCTGAAATACCCAGGCTCTCCCAAGACCTCTTTAAAGCAGCACTGTGAAGCAGGGGCTCACTGAAACATGGAGCCTGCAGCAGCAGCTATTTATGCAGCTATGGCTCTCAGGATGAGAATGAAGGGAGGCTGGTGGTGCATCACTGAGAACAGAGGGAGAAGAGCTGGTGTAAATTTGAGAGTTCAGGGTTGTGCTATGTCCCCTTCTTGTCTGCACACCAGTGCTCCTAAAGCCCTAGGTCTGTCCTTGAAAAATGTACATATAAATCCAGATTGTGTTTGCTTTGGGGAGTCAGCTGATACTAAACTAAAATGGTCTATATATGGCCCACACAATCAAAATATGCCTGGATGGTGCTCCTCACAGCCTCAAAGGTGTTGTGAGATGCTTAAGCAAATTAACCAAGGGCAACATCTCCCCCCCTTGAAGCACTCTTGGTCCAGCCTGTGCTTGGTGTTCACGTGAGAGGCAGGCGCAGGGGTGTAGCAAAGCCTCCTCCTCTCACACCTCATGCTCTGGGTCTGCGCCCCTCCTTCAGAAGCAATTTCTCCTGTCAGGTCTGCTTCTGGTTTCAGCTGTCCCTGCAGAAGCAAACACATGAGGTGCAGTTTCAGTCCTGTGCATGTGGACTGCGAACATTTCACAATAGAAAAGGGCTTATTAGGAGACACTGTAATTTTCTGTGTATGCCTATACAGATTTGTATACTCTCATGTGTATTTGAATAGAAAAGTCAACTCCACCACCTCTGTACGACTAGAAAACTTTGCATTGTTTCTGCTGTGAGCTCAGCTTGTTCAGGATTTATCTCAGCTCTTAATGTGTTTACACTGAGATAACTCTTGGCATGCTCTTTTCCAATTACATAGACAGGATCTATCACTCTAGAGATGGCAAATGAAATGCAGGTCCCCAGTAAAGAGTCTGCATTTCCATGGCATTCCTATAAAAAAAACCATTTGTTGGATGATGCATTTGGTTTTAGTGTTCCAAACTATTGCAGATATCGTGGATCAGGGTTTACTGAGAAAAACAACATTTGCTGGTGACTGCTCGGGTACATTTGAGACAGACGAGTTTGCACTGGCTTGCTAGGGAGCAAGTCGTCTTTGTACAGAAATGTATCATTAAGGCACACAATTTATGGTCTTCCAGGAGTCTGCAAAGGCTTTGAGCTCTAGGGGAAACAGACAACTACATAACCTAATTCCCTGCAGAAATCAATAACCCCCTTCAGATCAGGTACTTAAACAGAGGTCTTGACCATTTGCTGTCCTTAAGGATTGCAGGACACCCCTCTCAAGAGCCACACTGTTAATTAAAGGCTCTCAGTCAAATTCTAGCTTTGCGTTCCTGTGCTGTGTCCATGGCCTCTGCACTTCTGCTTTGAGCAGCTGAGCAGCACTGCTGTGCACTGTGAAGGTGCTACAGCACACCCAGAAATGCCACGTGTCTCCATCTCACTTGTCAGGGAGAGATGACTTTCTGTGACAAATTTCCATGGGATAATAGTGTCAGAGAAAATCAGCCTGAAAGGGAATTTGAGAGGCCACAGCACAGATCCCTCGCCCCAAGACAGGATCAACAATATTGAAGCTAATCTTGACAGGTGCGTCTCTAACCTGTCCTTAAAACCAGGCAGTGAATGTGAAGACTATACAGCTTCCCCTGGGCATCCAACTCAGTGCTTCATTATTTTTAGGCTGAGAAAGTTTTTCATAATTTCTAACTGAAATCCTTTTGCTGCAGTAAAGTCCATAATCTTTGACCCCTTTCCAGGAGTAAAGACAGATTATTCCTTTCCTTTCTGAGGGCATTTTTTGCCTTGTTTGAAACATTTATCTTTCTCTGGTTGTCACCTCTCCCCCAGGATGATATTGCCCAAGTCCTTTCACTCCACAAACTTTATCTTCTAGACCTTAAAACATTTGTGCTGCTCTCTTCTAAAGCACCTCCAGCTGCTCTACATTCTTCTTCAAGTGCAGTGACCAAACTGCATATGAGTCCCCAGCCAAGTCCTGTCAAATGCCAATTCTCCAGCTGTCACTGGGATAAGTCTTTGAAGAACAAGGTGCCCGAAGGATGAGACGGTTCGAAGTTGTCACCATCATCAAGAAGGAGCACACTGCCTGCACACTCAGAGGTGATACAGGCATGAGTAAATACCCTCAGCGTGTGAGTCATGAATACAGTTGTGTGGATCAATTGACTGTTGTTGCTGCTACATCCCTCACCTTGCTTGTTAGCTGTTCAGATAGAACAAATTAAAAGGAGCACTAAGACATCTGAGATTGTGACTAAGCCATGGGAACCCAGGTTTCAGGAGGTTTTTATAATTTTTTGCTGTTGTTACATTGGTCTGAGATTGTTTGGGCAAGGAAGGTTCTTAACAGCTCACTTCTGCAAAGCCTTTGCATGTCTCTTGAGAACAAGCCATGCCCACATATCCAGCACTAGGCTGAGAAATGCAGACTGATCCTAGGGGACCCTGGAGTTTCACTCTGACTCTCTGCATCAGTATCCCATCCTGCTTCAAAACAAAAAGAAGAATTATTTTCAGGACATGCTAGCACTGATTAATGAAGAGAAACTCATGTAACATTGACTAATGAAGAGAAATCCATGCCACCTATAGGGGATTCATACAAGGGAAACATAAAAGAAAAAACAAACAAACAAAAAAAAAGGGCACTAAATTAGGTCAGGGAACTTAAATTATCTCAGGGAACTGATACACTAGAAGACAAACTTTTTTTTTTGATTTGTCCCTGATATAATTTTCAACCAGATCTGTTTCCTGATAGTACAACTGAATGAGCCGTAAAACGTCACAGCTAGCCTGGTGTGAATGAGTGGCCAGAACCAGGGGAGGGAAGGTGAGGATTGTCTGCCTCTCTTAATGCTGACTAAGGTTTTGAGATTTGGGTGATTCCCACCCAAACTACCAGCTATCTCCTCTGAACCCTTTGACATGTCATCCTGTATTGAAAAATGGGGAGGACATTTCTACAAGGGATACAAGTGTCTCAATCATTCCTTTAAATACCCACGAAAGTCCCTCTTCCAACATGGAGAAGAACAGCAAAGCACCAGATTTCATTTTTCTTTTCAGAGGACTAGAGGATGTGAAGGTCCAGGTAATTTCACTTGTATTTTTTAGAAAAAAAAAGATCCAATTTTGTAAGGTATATGCAGAGCAGAAAATTAAAAATATCCTCTCTGGAAAAAGCGTATTTTGTAGATGCATTTTTTTCAATTCTGCAGCATCCCAGGCCTCAGAGTAGGCAATTTTTTTTCTTTAAGACTCTGAATGCTAATATGTTTAAGCACAAAAGAACCCTCAACATTGTGCTTGTTA
The DNA here is from genome assembly GCA_025331215.1 of Actenoides lindsayi. Classification (NCBI taxonomy): domain Eukaryota; kingdom Metazoa; phylum Chordata; class Aves; order Coraciiformes; family Alcedinidae; genus Actenoides; species Actenoides lindsayi. The sequence continues at coordinate 88,403 of WTSP01014572.1, read as the reverse complement.
AACTTTAGTCTTGACTAGGCCAGTGTAATGAATTTATTAAGCCATGACAGAATTAATTGCATTAAAAGCACAGGCTCCATGCTGTCTGATTGTAAAATAATTGCCATTTCATTCTGCTGGGTAAGGCTGTTCATGGACTTTTTCTTCCTAAATTGTTACCTTCTTACATAGCCTAAAAAAAAGAAGTATATTTTGGCAGAGCGCATCAGGTAGCTATCAACAGGAACAATTAACTATTCCACTTTAAACAGTGACTGCCAATGATTTAAGTGCTGAAGCCCTTTAAATGCTGAACCTGTGTTTAGGTTTCACGTGACTCCCTTGGCCCTGCTGCTTTGAAAGGTTGGATGAGAGCCAGTGAGAGATGCTGCTCTTTCCAGTGCTTGGGCATGTGCCCCGGACAGGATCTCCCTCCATAGCTGGCCAGGGTCAAGCCAAAAACCCTCCCATCATCATAAGGCAAACTCAGCACAGGGCTCAGGTGAGGACTTTGGCACAATGAGGTGCTGTGGCATTAGCTGAGGGACACTGCAGTGTGCTGACCTTAAGAAGAGCAGATGCAACCCATAGTTCCCCAAAAGTGGGGAATTTTTAGATAAAGACCTTTAGCCTCTAACTCCCACCTCACTCTGTGCCATGTAAAACTCTATCAGCGCCTTGTGTTTCAGCTTCTGAATTTCTGCAGCATCTAAAAAGGGAACTGGCCCAAGAGATGCTCTGGTCTTGATAGAGTTAAGTTGATGGGTTTGTGACTCCTGCCTTAGCCCCAGAGTTCAGGAACCTTCCCAAATGGAAGTGTAGAAGCACTCATACACCCAGGCTCTGTGCTCCAAGGACTTACATCCACACTGCAGCTTCTCAGGGGAGTGCCCTGAGTACAAAATGAGTGCTGGTGCTTGATGATCAGGACCAAGGCACACTCCACACCTTCAGTGAAACCAGTGAGGTATCAGAGGTATCATCACCACTGAAATGTGGTGAGCTCTCACTACCCTCTTTCCTGCCACCTCTCACTGTCATCTGTCCCTCCATCCTCTGTGAGGCCAGTGCAAGGAGAGCATCTTTTGCTGATTAGGGGCTATTTCAATTTCCAGAGATACCCCAGGAGTTACAATGAAGTATTGAAGTCCTAGTGTAGACAAGACTGTATTATAAAGTTAGTGAGCTTAGAAGCCCATCAGGGAGAAAGGAGTTGCAAATATCACCTGCTAACACAATGACAGGCCTTGCCTATACCTTAAGAGCACACATATCTCCTGAGGGCCTTGACTGACAAACTTCTGTGAGTCTCATTTGTGCTGTTCAGACATCACAGCTTCAGCTAAAGAGCAAGCAAAACACTTCCAGAGCACATGTTCTGTTCCTGAGGGCAGCTGGCATGACCTGATTGGGTGCAAACCATGCAGCCCTGCTGGCCTTCAAAACAGGAAGAGATGGTCCTAGGCTCATGGTGACCCTGAGGTACTGGGAGTTCTTTTGAAAAGGACAAGTTAACCTCAAATAAACCTGAACTAGGGCTTTTTAGAACTTTAAAAGTGCAGTTGGTGCAGTTGCAGTGCGCAGGTCGAAGGCCTGATGCTGCCATTTACTAGCAGAGACTACAGTGCATCTTCCCAGTGCCTCTGGCCTGAGCCTTGGGATCTTACCCAAACTCATCCCCACCCCTTCAAAAGGAGAGGTTATGGTATGGCTCAGCATTGCTCATTTTCCTTTGGGGACAACAGAGACATGTTGTCCCATGGCTCCAGCACGTGTTGGTTAATTTATTGTGATAATCCACTTCTTCTAAGAGTTCCAGTTGTGACTGATTCAGATATTGCCTTGTCTTTGAGTACATCTACCCTCTGAATCCTGAGCTGCACGTACAGCAGGTAAGCACACCTTTAAAGGTATCGTGTGTTTCCTAGCAGAAACCACCCCCAAGCAAACAATGTTTTCTTAGTGACTCAGGAAAGAAGGACATTAATTTTAGGTATCTAAAAATAATCTTGACCTCTCTGTGCCTCTGCTCACTTGCAGCTCTAACTTGTCCAGTGGCTGTGTTTACAGGGTGTGCACAGGGGCAAAGTACTGCAGCCCTGCCCGGATTGGTCTGGCTTCAGTGTCCCTGTCCTCTAGCAGCCTTGCTCATGACATTTGTCTCTGCTGCTACTTCCTTGCACTCTCCTTCATGATTCAACTCTAGATGATGAAAATAATCTTGTGCAGGAGTGGTAGAAAGTATAGTCATTAAAAGGGGACTATCATCCATTATAGCTGGAGAGGCCAAGCAGAGGTTTAGGGAAGGTTTTTGTTACTTTAGCTACAGCAGTAACTCTATGTCAAAGGCTACTGGAGTGAACGATTTTCTGATCTTTCCCTTACTTTGGGTTAGTTTATTTCTTCCTTTTCTTTCCTGCTTGCTTCACTATGTATTGCTTAGCAATTTTCAGTCTTGTGCTTGGACATTGCACAACTACATGTATGTTGACATGGGATTGTTATCTAACTGATGAGAATCTATATTCAGGAAAAGAGATTTCTGGGCAGTAGCAGGAAGTCTACTCACTCATCAGTGCCTATGTATTCATCAAACTTTGCAATTGTCTTGGAGTGTTTCTGAGAGAGAAGCTGACATTTCTTATTTCAATGGGTGCATTGTTTATTTTTTTTTCATTGAGAGCACTGGTATAATTTTTGTAGTTTAGCTTATTTAGTTTGACTGAAGGCAAAACATGGAATTTCTGGTCTTTGGTTGTTTATTACTGTCCGAAATTCAGATTGAAAAATGAGAATCTTGTAATTTAGTCTCCAAGAAAATATCTCAAAACATTGCTATGGTAGTAGAGCATTTCATTTAGTCCTTGAGTGTTGGATTCATCTCACTTTGCATTAGACACCTAGAGTGAGATATCAACAGCTTGAGCCAATTTCCCTGCTCTCCTTTTGCTATGTAGGGAGACAAATAGGTGTTTTCAAGTTATAGTTCAACAGATATATTTCAGATGCACATTTTTGGGCAGCCTACTTACAGCTCTCCACTGGTGGTAAGAGGATTCTAGATAACTGGGACTAGATTCAGCCACCTCCTCAGTATAGCCTAGCACCCTTGCAGATTAGCTAATGTGTACTTCTAAATTTCTACCTTCTACTCCAAAAGAGTCTTCTATAGGTCTTGTGTCACGTCTGGCCAGTGCTCTGTAGATACATCAGACTGCCCAGAACTCTTCAAATGCCACTAGGCACACATTAATATGCAGCTGAATCCCTACTTTGGACTGTGGTTGCTCAGACTATACACTGGCCAGTTGAGCACCCTTTGAGTCTGACCACGACAGTCCCAATGCTTAAGTGTTTGTTGTAGTTGGTGACACAGCTGTCATCTCCCAACAATGATCTACTCTGAGTCAGGATCAACATTAAACTTCATTTTCTCTTGGTGGCACAATGCTTTATGTTTATTATAGTTTATGAGACTGCACTTAAATTTGTCTGACTTTGATTTCCAGCACCTACTTCTTGACATGTCCTTCTCCATTATATTATAAAAGCTCTTTAACATTTTAACCTTTTTACTGACTCTGAGTTACCACTAAATCTTCTTTTCCTATATAAATCAAAGCGATCGCCTGAACTATCCTAACATATCTTTCCAGGTCTCCAAAGTCTTTATTTTTTCTTCTTCTGAATATTGGCTCCATTTTGTCAACTCTCCCTAGAAACACACATGCTAAGATGCAGGTATCCTTCTACTAGGCATCTCAAAGGTACATATCTGAGTCCAACTGCAACATTCAAACTAGCTTTCAGTCAGTGGAGGGCAACAGACTTCTCCAGAGGACAACGCATCTGACTTGAACCTTTATTTTGGAGTGAAATGAACCACTGTCTGGAGGAGGCTGCATCAGTCATGAAGGCAGGTGAGAGCACAATGAGGCAGGTGGGAAAAACATGTGAAACAAAGTCTACCAGGAAAGTATCTCTGGGTGCAGGTCCCCTGATCAGTCATCCTCCATAAGGGAAATAACAGGAAATCTCAGCAAAGGTTGGACTCCAATCTTCTTATGTGATCCAGGGAGATGGAGATAGTTTCCTCTGTGATGTGAGTCAGCATCTCTAAAACCGAAGTTCAATGGGACAGTAAAGATGGATTTGGGGAGTGTTAGTACTGGACAAAAAAATGTGATGGAGACAAGCACTTTGCAAAATATGGTCCAAATGCATTCTACCAGATTTCCCTCATCCAAAGTGTGTTGATATTTTACTTCAGTAGCCCGTCTAAAGCTGCCTTGGGCACTCCAGTTATGATTGTGTGCTCACAGGGGCACCAGAACAAGCTGTGCACATGCTGATGCTACCAATCAAGAAACCAAGGCAAAGTTTCAGGAAGGCAGGAGTGAATGGCAGGAGAATCAGGCAGAGAGCAGGAGGAAGCTGACTAGCATGTTATTTATACTTCTTTGTGCCATGTTTCCTACACAGAAACAAACAACAACTGTGCCACTGCAGACAGCATGTGCGATATGAAGTAATGACAGATCCAAGGGAGCAGTTAGAGAAGTTCACCTCTCCTCCCCTCCCCAGCAATTCCTTCCATGTGAGCATTACTGATAAGGACAGTGATGCCAGCTCCTGGGGTACCGAGGCATCCTGCTGACACTGCCTGTGATGGGTGACTGGCCACCCTGGTGGCAAGGTGCACGTAGCATTAGCACTTTGGGGACTGAAGATAATAATGTGGCTGATGTTGGTGATAAAATGACAGGATGATGATTTTGCTTTATGCTTGTTTTAGTTACAGTCTCTCTGCTTGCTATCATGGAGGAAAATACCAATTACCCCCTGTAGGGAGGATAGGTTACTTGATGCTGCATCAGTCACTCTATCACTGGTAGTGGGATAACACAAACTCATTTCCCAGAGGTCTCCAAACAGCTGTCAGAGAATAATGACTTTCAGTTGCTGCTAGCCCACACCAACACTGAAGCTGTGACCTAGAGGCAAAAAGACTGAGTCACATTACAAATCCCTTCAGCTTTCAGATGTGCCTCCATTTGTTCTCTAACACCAAAAGATTTCATTAATAGGGATTCGCATTTTTCATGGCACCTTTCAGTTGTGCAAAAATTGGTCTGGAGAACAGCTTCCAAAAACTCCTTCTCTTTAGGAAATTTCCTCTGACTCACCGTATCAATATTTTTTCTTTTGTTTTAAACCTTCAGGAATAAAATTTAACCACTCACTACAAAAGTAAGTTTCCTTAACTGAAAACTGGTATTTTTATATGGAAGAGAAGGCATGTAGATAAAAATACTCAGTAATGCATCATCAAAGAGTGAAACTTCAAAGATAAAAAGAAGCAGTTGTAATACCATGCCAGGATTTCTGGATTCCTTTCAGAGTCTCAAATCCTATTTTTATTATTTTTTATGTTGCATTTGAACTGAAACATCCATTCCTTGTTTTTGAGTTTTATTTTCATTTCTGTTCATCCTCAGTGTCTAGGGTCAGACTTGCCTCTCATTTATGCTGTTGTATGAAAAAGTCTTAGTGAAACTGCTGAGATAAAAACAAAACATGAAGAATTAGGTGTCTCAGCTGTATGAAATTGTTTCAGATGTTATTTCACTAGCAGACAGACTCTGGTCATGGTCACATTATACCCACACCACTAAATTGGTGGTTAGAATCTGCCTTTGATAGGTTTTGCATACATAGTACATACCCACAGCAACAGCTCTTAGTGACAGTGACATGTCTTGCAGGCACAGGAAAGGGTCACTGAAAGATGGGAAACAAGACATTTTACATCAACATGATGAAGCAGTTTACAAATAAGCAGTTTTTACTGTGTAAAAAGTGAATGCAATACAGCGTGTTTCCACTATGCAAATCTAGATGAAAAAAAGGATTGATTCTTCCATTACATTGATAACTGATGTTCGAACCATACTGAGGGCTTACAAAAGGATGTTGCTGCTTTGGTGAGCGCTGTTGGCAATTAGATCTGGTCTGGATGGGAAGAGCCATGCATTGACATCAGCAGAAGTTTGCTCAGGAAGTCCTTTGGGTTTAGCAAAGGCATTGCTTGATTGTGCAATCCTATCCCCAGTGATTTTAATAATCACCAAATAACGAGTGAAAAGCTTAATCCTTCCAACAACACAAATCCTCTAGAGGGAAATCAGTTTAGGGGAATCTATACAGAGGAAAATGAGCCATCTTCTTCCTGTGGCTGCTGAAAAGATATGGAGGCACTGATGAAAAATAGTTTCATGCTTCAGGAAGGAGAAGAGAAAAGGTGACAGCAGCCAAATATTATCAAGTAGCCAAATACTATCAAGCAGCCATAGTCCCTGCAGAAGAACCACCAACATCCAAGAAGCAACCAAATCACTCATTTACAGTCAGTGAAGGCAGCAGAAGACCTGAGCACCTCCAAGACATTTGCTAGGATTGGCTTCTCTTACTTGGCATGTCTCCAGCATAACTGTCTATTCCTGAGCCAGCTACCACGGCTTCCTCCTGTATCTTGCCCACCCACAGGACTAGACCATCCCAGCTGCTAGCACAGTCCCCAGCAATTGTTTTGATCTGGGCCACCTAGTGCTCTCCCAAAGGTCTAGTGAGCTCAGGTCAGAGTGGTAGCAGTCACTCTGGGGCAACCTCACCACTTTAGAGGGCAAGAGCATTTTCTGGCATTCCTTTTGCCTTGTCTTCAGTGCCAGAGAATGATCTCTGGCATTTTAGTTTTCTAGTTCAGACCTAGCCTGGACAACTGCATCAGTGCTACTCACTTCGGGTTCCCTTTGCAACAGGTGGAAAGAAACAGGCACTTTCAGGGTGCAATATCAGAGCCGTTGTAGACATTAGAACAAGGAAAAATGCATCCTGAAGTGCTTGTTTTTCTCCCTTGACTATAAAACCAGTCTAGACACTTAGCTCATACACAGAAATTCAAAGTGTGAACATCTGGAATTGTTCGAACAAATCCCACCTCTTGTCAGACATTTACAAACTTCTTCCATAAAGCACCATCAGTGAGGACTGCATCTGTAGCATGCTTGCAGACAAAGATCTTTCCCTTGTTTGCTTACCAACTGTTTCCAGTAGAAATTTACTTCTCTAATCTAACGAATAAAAAAGCCAAAGAGGACTTGTTACGAAAGTACATAGTTAAATACAATACTTAATTTAGAGATAATGCAAAGTTCGTCAAATAAATGGAAATATTTTTTTGAGGTTATCATAATCTACTACAGAAAATGGTTGTAAGTGGTACTCACTAGGAAACAAACCAAGTTCTCAAAAACTGAATTGGTAAGACAGTCTTTGTCTGACAGACTAGGTGACCTACTACATCTTTTCCATCTGACATGAAGCTGGAGTGACACAATCAAAAACTGTCTGATGCAGTATGGAACCTGCCCATAAAATGTTAACTTACCAAAATGATATGAGCATGTGATTGAACCAGTGCACTGAATTCTTAGTAGATGAACATTAACTGTCGGACAGCAGTGCTTCTGGTAAGTCACATACTTACTGCTTTCCTGTGTCTCTGGGATGCTTCCACTGAAATGCTCAATAGTTCAATGAGGGGAAAATTAACCCCCCTCCCAAATCTGAAAGCTGCATCCTTAATTTCATTTTAAATTTATGAAGTTTAGCCTTTAAAATGACATGAAGTTTAGCTTCAAACACAAATGAAAAACTTGTTTCTGATAACTGGGTTTAAATAGATGTACCTAAACTAATGCTGCCCTATATTTTATCATCTTCACACCTTTATTCATTGCAGACAGCACCTTAAACATTCTTGTGGCTGAAATCTTCATTGCATGCTGAGTAGGAACATGATTCAGTGTTGATCAGTGAATAACAGTATTTTGTAACTTGAAACTGCTTCCCCCAATTCATAATTTGCAGTAGAAGTCCTTTTACAAGTTGAGGAGAAAGTAAAATACTTCTGCAGCTTGTGAATCAGTGCAGGGATGGACTTGATTGCCTTGACCACAGTCTGCCTTCGTGAGCAACGGAGCTGGGATGGGAGGTTCATCTTGCTTCCAGCAGCTGGGAGAGTCATGGTGCTGGTGACTGTGAACCAACTCCTCCACTGGTACAACCTGGCTGTGGCTGGTCTTTGTGGTGGGGCAACCTGCACCTGATTTGTAGACCTACTCTAGAATAACATACCCATCAGCGAGAAAGCCCATGGCCATTCTTTTTCTGAATGTGAGGAATTAATAGAAGATGAGCAATACATCTGGGTTCCCAGATGACCTCATTGAGATCCCCATTAAATGGTGTTGGGTTCCCCTCTGGCATCAGCAGCAGCTGAGTATCTTGTTTCCTTTCAGAATGCAGGAAATCTCCCATCTTGGGATCCTCTCGGACAGGATGGATGATTCACTCAGTGTTTCACTGCCCCTTCCTCAGGCTACAGCTGGGGACTTTAAATAGAAAATTGTCTCAGACAGACTGCACTGGGGAAACCCTTTTATGACCCAGAATATACTCTCCATACAGTATCTGTTTCATTGTCAGGGATGCAGACTTCCTGAGCTCCGTCCCCTCTCCCTGGCCTCCGGCTGTCTGACGTTAGCAGTATTTCCTTGCATGCCTGGAATGCTTGAAATTGTTGGGGCTTAGCTGAGAAACAGAAAGGATTCGGGGAAACAAGGGTAAGATTCAGCTTTCTTTTGGATAGGAGGAATTTACTACCGGACACCACTTTGTTATGCACCGACTGTGTTTACTTCGCATTTTGCCACAGTTCTCTTGACTTCTCAGGATGCTGAAGTCTCTGAAGCAGATGTTTCCTGCCCAGATCCTGCTCTGTAAGAACTGGTGAGGTAGAAGATGCCCCAGTAAAAATGTGCCTGCTTAGTTTTGATCTGGTGTGTTGTTTGTGAAATATCTGAGGGCGAGAGACCACAGAGCTATCAACACGAGTGCTACCAAGCAGGTGAGAGCATCCTTGGTGTGGGCACAGAGATGGGCAGACAATGAAGCCCATTGTCTTCCCTCCATCACCAAGAGCCCTCAGACTTTGTATGGAGTGTTAGCTATCATCTGCAGTACTCCCAGGATGAGGCTCTGTCTTCTAGAGGGAATTAGACTGATATTTTCCATACCCAGCTTACCTTATCTTACTAAGTTAGATAATTTGGATCATATCTGATTTAGAAAATTAAATAGGACCAAGGCACAGGCCTGGATCCTTCTAGAACAATAGGATGTCAGCTTCATTGCTGGATGATTTGTGTCCTTAAACCATTTAACACTCAGAAACAACTGCTGGACAGGGCATGAACTATGGACTATTCCCACCAGGCAGTTTCTCTGTGTCTACCCTTGATTTAGGACAAGTGTGTAGCCATTCCAGGGCAGGTGGCCTCATGGTGTCCCACTCTGCACAATGGAGTTGAACACACACCTGGCTGGAAAGAGTAGTGAGGCTTGTGAACTACTGAGTGTGTAGAGCAGCAGAGATGGCATGCACCCAGGACCTGGGTGGGTACTAGACACAATTTGAGTTATGTCAGAAAAGTAAAAGATCTAATACAGACCACAGGGCTGTGGTCAAAATAAGTACTTTAGAAATAAGAGAAGCACATTTGAATTGCCACCCTGTTGGCTATCATGCCCTGGAAGCAATGTGTCTGGCCAGCAGTGAGAAGGCAGAACACAGCCAGCCAAAAGGTCTCAGTTGTTCTTGTATTAAGAATATCTTCCATGAATACAGATTTCAAACACAATAGCATGCAGATGAAAACCAATCTTGGGATGAAGGTGGGGGAAACAGCCTGGCCTGCCCCTAACTCTGCATCCTCTGCAGCTTTAATGACTCTTATAACTGCAACAATGAAAGCCCATTTATGATCCTGGCAGTGACGGTGCTGGCGGAAGACCAAAGGACAAATGTGTCCGCAAGAAGCAGGCACTGATTCAGACCAACAAGTGGTCTGCAACAATCATTCCATAAGGTTTTCCAGTGCTAGCTGGGCAGAGTCAATGGCTGGGTGGATACAGATGTAGGTCTAGGAAAGGCTCTGTCCCTGAGGAGGGATTTCTTGGAGCCTGCTAGACCTCAGCCCCAGAGAAATACACTTCAAGATGATAGTCTGTAAAAAGGGCTCCTTTTCCAGTCAGGTTTGTAAAGAGATGTCTAATCTCTTAGATTAATTGAGCAAATTCCTCAGCCCATCACAGGTACAACGGTGCTATTGCTGCCACCAGACACCAGTGACCAGTGCCTACACATCTCAGAGGAAAGTGAAACCAGCCTAAACAGCAGGATCTACTCCTAGCAGTCTGAGAGACTTTTCTTCCTGTCTTTACAGTTCATGCCTTCCTCATAGCATCAGACCCTGGCAGTAACACAGGATCAACTGTTTGGTCCAATCTGCCACCTCTTAAATACTTACTGCCTTGCTGGCATTACCTCATCTCCCAGGAAGGATGCCTTGGAGCCCCAGTCTCTTGCCTGCACTTTGTCACTCTCCCAAGAAGGAAAGAGCAAGCAGCAGGTTGAGCCCCATAGTGAGGAGGAGCAATGTGCTGAAACAGCCTTGTTCTCTCGTGCTGTCATCAGTAACTAAAAGTGAGGTGTAGGAAACCTGCAGCACTTCTGTTAAGTCAGCAGGACAAAGCAAAGCAGATTTCTATGTGGGAGCCTCTTTTCTCTGCTTTGGAAATGTTTTTTTTTCTGCATCCTGGTTGTTTGCTCTGATTTGTGCCCTGCTTTTCCTCCTGTTGCCTCTTTCCTTCCTGTGTCTCTCCTTCCTCCTCCGCCACTGGTGAAAGTATTGTGAAATGGGCTGATAAGTGTGGTTCCCTCATGGTTTGTGCTGCCTAAAGTGTCATCCTCCTTTTATCAGCTCATCACAGACATTTCAGCTCTGACTCATCAGCACAGAGCCATCCAAACAGTCAGCAACAGCACCATGGGGACTCACACTCAGGTAGTGCCAAGGAAGCTTGAGCATTAGCTTGGTTAATCAACATTAGGAAATAAACCATTGGGCAAGAGATGACCGAGACAATATTTTCCATGCAAGCAATGTTTTCCACCATCAGTTTCTTAGATAAAAGGCAGGAATTGCTTTCAAACAGATTGTAGGGCACAGGTCAACAAAAATGATCTGTTTATAATTTCTGCTGTCAAAACAGTATATGTATGCAGATCTCAAACAGCCTTGCAATCCGTGGTTATCTTTTCTATGTTTGTTTTCCATCTGAGACCTTAAATGGCTTCTCTGATCGTGCCACAACACAGTGGACAAGTTCCATCTCCTGAGTGCTGATTGGTGATTAAACTCGTGGCGTTCCACAGCACCACTCCTAGACAGCTCTGCACCCCAGGCAGGTGAGGAGCAGCACCCTTCTGTTCCTCTCTCTGCTTCAGCCTGGGGAAACACTCAGCTCAGAGTCTCTGTCTTTCACTGGCATTGCAGGGTAATTTTGGGATCCCAAGTGGTATTTTGGGAGTGAGGGGAGGGAGCTCCTCTCTGACTGGTTGAGCTGGTGACATCATGGTATTGAAATGCCTACTAATGATGTGCTAAACCAAAAGCCACAGTGTGAGGTGGTCCTTCAGGGACAGCGGCAAATGCATTTCAAAGGTGACCTGCTGTCGGTACCCTGACCTCCTGGCTGAACTAGATAGGTGCGCAACACCACGCTCCTATTTCTAGGAGTGCTTATTGCCAAGCTTCTACCCATCCAAGTCATGTTCCTGCACAGCCATTGACGTCATCTGGTACAGCAGCATAACACAAGGTGTCGTTAATGCACTGAGATATTCCAGTGATGCAAGAAGTCGGACAACGTGGTGTTTACATGTCATAGATAACATCTTATGACGAAAGTACATCAGCTTGTTCATCATATTACATAATGAGGTGTTTACAGGCCCAGGGAAGATAGTCCACCACCTAGTTTTGACCATGGCAATACTCACTAGCATCTGCCTTCAGGGCATCAGCAGTGTTACTGGTACTGATATTATTGGAGGTAGACATTAGTAGTTATTACAAGAGTTAGCAACTATACAAAATACAGGGATTAGAGGAAATAGAGGAATAGAACATGTACGTCCATGAGCCAATGCTGAGATTGACCTGTTGACATCATCTGTGAAAGTGTGAGCAGACTGTGCTTTCCCTTCCATTGCAGACTGCTGTGCACATAGCAAACATAGCTCTGGGACAGCAGCAGATTGTGACAGTGCTAAGAGATGCCCGGCACCTCTGTTCCATCACAAATAACTGAATACTTGCTCTTAGTTGTGACATGGGCAATGAAGTTTATTCCCCTTTCATTGCCCTACTCAGCAGAGCAAGTTCCATCTGGGGATGTGAAGACGATTTGTGTTCACTCTCCTGGCTTGGTGGCACAGGAAGGGCACTTTACCCTATTTCACCTCCTCAGGCACCACTGGGGTTGGAGCTTGGTCCAGCTCTGCTGGGTCTGTCATGCCTGGCAAGCCAAAGGCAGCACTGACACCTGTGGTAGGCCTACTGAGTCCCTATTACTTACTTGCAAAGAAAAAATATGTCTATGTGCAAAATACATCCTTGTTTTGGAAAGGTCCTGTTACAGGGATAGGTAGCATACCTCACATTTCATTTCTCCCAATGAGATAAGGGTGTTCTCAGGTGAGAGGTGGCCATACAAGGAGGACACTAACAGAGGTTTTAGGAGATTATTCTTCAACTGCTGTGTCTGCCACAGACTGCCACAGGCATGTCCCTTAATCTCCTTCCCTTAATCTTCCCAGCCCATAAATAGGTATAACAATAATGTTATCTCCCACTTTCTACTTACCTTGCCTGTGTAGATTGTAGGCTGTCTAATGCCATGTATTTTTTCATGGCAAACACAAAAGGAGTAATGCATTAGCAGAGTAATGCTCCTAGCAGAGACTCTAATGTCAGCAAATTGGAATAATCTTGTGATCTGAGAAACCCGAGATAGGTTCAGGCAGATAGGAGAGGGGACAGCAGTAACCCAGCCTGCACCAGCACTCCCCTCTCTAAAATGAATCTAGCCTCCACCCCTCCAGGTGCCCATGCTGAATCCTGTTTGATCTCATTCTGTTACTTTTCTGTTCATCATCCCTTTTCTATCTTGATTACAACTTCATGTTGGAAACAAGATCTGGTACAACTATGAAAAATATGAGGACAGCTTCTCTGGTGGAATAAACTGACTCTTCTGAATTGAAGCAGAGTATACCTACACATACCATCAAAATTGCTGGCCCTTAACATCAATATTTATTAATTTCTGTGCCAGGAATGATAACAGCAGGTTTCGATGTGGTGTAAAGCAAATATTGATCTGTTTGCTTAAAAATCAGATTAGGCCATGTCCATAGGTAAATATTCCTGCTAGCAAGTAGAGGAGAGGTTGTTTTCCCTTCCCCCTTCCCAAAGGCAGATAAATAAAAAAAAAAAAAAAAAAAGATCAAAATCAAACATTTGATACCTAGTGAGTCTTTAATTAAGGAGGTGCCAAACCTGAGGGAAACAGAAACCCTGGGGAGCTGCCAAGTCATTGTTTGGGTAGTTTTGTGGCATGGAGCACAGCTCATAAGGACAACCACCCATTAGTGTCTTTGCTCCTCCTTAGAAGGGACAAAATGGTCCTGGGGAAAAAAAAAAACAGATCAAAACTCTTCATGAGCATGAGCAAAGGTACGCAAAAAAATCTGGCATTTCACATTTTAGTCTTAAGTTTGTCCCTCAGCTCTGCTGCTTCAAGATGATCAACCCCACCACTGACATGTACTCCCCTTTTTCCCTGGATGTCTCACATGGAGATAAAGACATGATCCCAAATTCAGCCTGGAAGGACCCCTTCACTTAGCATCTCTGGCATTTTTGGCTGTGTGGCAATCTCCTGCCAGCATCCAGAAATCCACACCAAGGCCTCCCTGAATCCATCACAAGATGGGTGCAGGGTGGTGGGAGAGCTGCGGGCTGAAGGCACAGTCAGGACTCACGGATGGCACATGTCTCTGCAATGAATCCCTCATGTCTGCGCAGCGCAAGCTCAGCTTGGTAAGAGCCAGCCCACCTGACAAGCTCTTGGAGTGCTCCAAGGGTTACTGAAGTGAAAGGTTGCTCAGGAATCTGCCAAACATTAAATCTGGCCAGGGCATAGCTACCTACTTTTTGTACTTGGTGTTGATTTTTGCATTGCTGCTTATTCCCAGCTCAGCATAAAGTGTCTTCAGATCTGATGCCACACACCTGTTTTCCACCTCCATAGGACTGGGGAGATATCAGTCTCTTGGCTTCCTGAGGAGGTGGTTCCCGGTTCCCAGTGGCTCCAGAACACCTCTCCATCATGCTCCTTGGTCACAGAGAAGACTCTCTTCATCTCTGTCACTCACCATGGCAACCCAGTAGTGGATGAGCAGGCAGAACATACCCACACTTTGAGAACTTCTTATGCAGGGCTTGGTTACCCATCAGGGGTGGTTTGATCCCACTTGACAGTGATGAAAGTCTGAAATAGGATCTGAACATCCAGTTCAAGGGAGTGCAATTAATTCAGATAGGCTGCTAAATATCTCAGCAGCCTTCAACTCACAACAGCAGGTAGCAAGCCACTCTTGTGAACAGCTTCCCTGCAAATAAAACAAACCTCTTGCTTTTATTCTGCTCATTTTCCTTTCCAATATGGAGGGAATCTGCCAAAATTGGAGGCAAATTTACAAGCTCAGTTTCATTATGTTGAGGGACTAAATTCAGCTTTAAGTCATCTTCTCACTCCAGAAATCAAGACAGGAGTATAGTCAGAGGTTTGCTCTTCAGAGCCAGCCCAAGGCTGCTCTACAGCCACTTGGTCTAGTTCCAGAGGGACTGGTTCCCTGTCAGGTGAAGGAATGGAGACGTCTCTCACAAAAGGCAGGGACACTTGAAAAAGAGGGTAACCCAAATTGCGAGCACTGAACACTTGCCACAGCTGGAAATAGATCTTCGCTGGTGCATCTTGTATGAGTTGCTAGTGGGAACTGACTTACTCAGTGTTCAGATGTGTCAAACCTGTGCACAGCAACGCAAGAGCAGAGATATCCTATTTACTGGGTGGCATAGCCACATCGACTCCCTCTGCTCCTCTCCTGCTTCTCCTGGGAGCAGGCTGCACAAGCACCAACAGTCTGACTTGCTTCTGCCTCCGTTCCCAAGATTAAAGGTAGTTAAAATGCAAGCGATTATTTTTGTATTTCTTGAGGAAGCAACTGAAGAATGTTTCATCTTCTTCGCTTCTCTGAGTAAAGCCTGTGGTGTTCTTGTTTTAGCCTATAAATGCTCTAGTGTGGATTGGGCTTTGCTTGGTACACCACCTAGCACACTGGAGATCTCATCTGAGACAGAAACAATTAGGGCATAACCAAAATAAACAGCATCTTTAATCGAGTATTTCCCCTGGTTGCTCCATCTCTGTCTGTAGAGAGCGGCACTTAACCCAGGAGTAGACGGGGTAAGCAAAGGGTTATTTCTTTCACCAGCACACCAGGAAAGATGTTAATTTCTCCCTTGGAGTCTCTCTCAATGAGTAGTCACTTGTTTCTCATCTCCCAGACCACATATTATTTTACAAGTTCACATTAAAGAAGGTTAATGGGGGAAGTAAGCACTGACAGTCATTTTCACTCCCCCAGAGTGATTCACTGCATTGCCATAATTCAGCCCAGCGTAAAGCGCCGTATAACAGTAATACCTACACAAGCTGTCCTCAAAATTTATTGTATTGCTTTTTTTTTTTCTTTTTGCTTTCAGCAGAACTCTATTTTTTTGTTGACCCTTCTTTGGATGAACTTTGCCTTGAATAAACAGCAACATCTGGAATTCAGCAAAACACACCATAAAGGGAATAATATGTCCACAGCAGTTTTGCTGAAAAGGACAAACCCATTTATTACTCAAACGAAAAGTTACGATTGCTAAATGTCAGATGAAATTAGATTAAAAAAATGAATCCTCTGTGTGTGTCCTTTGTGTCCTTGCCAGCTCAGTGTGCGTAGAAAGTTGCCCCACCGTTATTGCTGTTCTTTCTTCTCTCCAGCTTTGTTGCAAGTCTGCGAGGACTTGTTAATTGCAGACACAGGCAATCAATTGGGTTACCTTTATGCTGGGAAAGAGTTGCAAGTGGTGCTTTTTCCTCTCAGATAAGGAAAATATATAAGACAGAGTGGCTGTGATGGTATCGTGCAGTCACTCTAACCAAGTTGTATTCTCGTGGCTCCTTATCTTGTTTGGACTGAACTCGGAGGCACAGCATCCTCCAGGCAGAGCTAGCAGGTGAGCTGCTGCTTGGAGGCAATCAGCCACCCCAGGAACCCCCTGGGGCTGCTGGGGACAGCTGAGGACATGCAGCTAGTGGGGTTGTGAAGGGGGTGAAAGCACTGAGCACCTCAGAACATGAATGACAAATGTTGTCTCTCCCTCCCTCCCCCCAAATGAGGAGCACGCAGATGCTTTGCGACTGTGAGGGCACACAACACCTGAGCCCCAGGCATGATACACAGAAATAGACTGAATCCATCTCCCTTTGCTTTGTTTTTCAGTGGGTAACTCCTGATTTCTGGGCCAAACTCACTTTCTTCAGAGCTGAGGTCATGAAGTCAGAGCTCCCATAAATCAACAGGAGCCGAACACATTAATCCAGAAACAGGAGGTCTTCAGCTAGTTGGGCAATTTTTGTCTTAGAAGATTGGTCCAAGGGTTGAAATGCTGCCAGCCTGGAGAATAAGCATCACCACAAGGAGTGACTCTCTGTGTGTTTTCATTTTGTACAAGGAAGCGTTTTGGGGGTTTGCAGCACAAAAACAAAATTAGGAGGGTGAGAAAAAGATTGGATTTATTTGCATGAGGCTGGGGTGGGCTCTGCTTCAACCCCTGTTTCTTCCGAACAATTCATATCTGATTCCAGATGTATTTGTGATGGCCAGACCCACCATGAGGCAAAACCCTCTCAGCCCTGATGACACTGCTGTACCTGGGATCAGACAGAACTTTTAAGTATGTGTGACTCTTTTAATTACACCAGTGAGTTCAAAATGGTGTGTTCAGCTCTGGGGCCTCCAGCATAAGAAAGTCATGGACATGTTGGAGCAGGTAGAGAGGAGTGCCACAGAGATGATCAGGGGGCTGGAGCACCTCTCCTTATGAGGACAGGCTGAGAGAGTTGGGGTTGTTCAGCCTGGAAAAGAGAAGGCTTGGGAAGACCATGTTATGGCCTTCCAGTACTTACAGGGGGACTACAAGAAAGATGGGAAGGGACTCTTCATCAGAGAGTGTAATGATAGGATGAGGGATAATGGCATTAAACCAAAAGAGGGTGGATTTAGGTTAGATATAGGAAGAAATTCTTTACTGTGAGGTTGGTGAAGCACTGGAACAGGTTGCCCAGAGAAGTTGTGGATGCCCCTTTCCTGGAAGAGTTCAAGGATAGGTTGGATGGGACTTAGAGCAATATGGTCTAATGGGACATGTTCCTGTCCATTGCAGGGGGATCGGAACTAGATGATCTTTAAGGTCCCTTCCAACCCAAACCATTCCATGATGCTGTGACCATGATTCCTGGCTCCATCAAGCAATTCATGCTATTAAGCTGCAGCGACACTGTTTTTGGCACAGATCAAACTGCAGGTAGCACTGTCCTCTTCAAAAGCAATGGACCTGCACCTATGGCCAAGATCTGGGCTACGGGGGTGATGCTGTGGCCTTCTGCTCTCTTTTTCATGTCCTTTCACAGCAGTGGTGATGTACAGAGTCTCCTATCTCTTGTGAAATCAACACCTAAACAGATTCCAGCCAAGTTAATGTATTAGTAGACAGCATTTTGGGTAAGTGACATAATAGTATATGTAAATAAATGAGAAGTTTTTCCTGTTTCCTCTCCTTCCCTGTGGTGAAAACATGGGTTATAGCCAAACTAATAAACTCATCCTGAAGGTCCAGATTTGCAAGTTTAGGCCCCAAAACTTGATCACATGTACTGTTAAACTGGAAGCACTGACACAGCATAGTCTGGGCCACCAGCACTGCCCTCACAGTCCCTGGGGACAGTTCAGGATTGAACAGGGAGCAAAGACTATTCCCAGCTGGCCGATTGGATCTGGCCAGACTGACTGGACATGTGGAGATGACAGCAATGGGCAGACCACCTGCCTGAGGCCAGGGAACTGGTCCTGACTGTTCAAATTCACCAGTGAGGACATACCCTAAAACTCTGAGTTTCTGTCCTTGGGATAACTGTGACCTGAGAGTAGCCCTGCAGGGCAGAAATGACATACCTAGTCTTGGGTTATACTTGAAGAAAGCAACACCTTAGACCACGGGTAAGTAAAATGACATTAAATATAGTGCTTAATAGCATGAGTTACAGATCAGTTAACCACAACAATCCCATCTCCATGGAGCACGTAATATTATTTTAGTTACCACAACTACCCAAGGGTGTGCTTGCGTAAGAAATAATTTCCTGCTACCAGCAGGCCTGAAGTCTCAGCAGAGGGTGCAAGGAACCCTCCCTTTCCTGGCTGTGGGGAACACCATCCTGGGGGCATCCCCACCTGCCAGTTGCTCGTGCAAATGGGTGCCTGGGAAAACAGTTGACTTGTTCTCCTCTAGCACATTGTGGCTGGCATCCCCCTGTTGCAAAGGACAAGCAGCCAAAACTGTGTGTCATGCTTTCAGCTGCCTGTGTGCTCAAGTTAGTGTGTTGAGGTGGGCAGTGCCTCAGTCCTGGCTGGCTTCCATCGAGCCACCCCTGCCCACCAGGTCCTACGGCACAGTCAGACCTTCTCTTGCCTATTACATTTCCCCTGCATATCCTTCTCCTCAGCCTGGTGCAGTCACGCTGGGCTCTGCCAGGCAGCAGCTCTGCCCCACTGCCAAGTTCCTGTCACTGATGGGAAAACCAGGGCACCAGGGTGCTGAGCTTCAGCCTGGCCTGGGCTCCCAGGCTGCTTGGGAAATGCATCCGCTTCATTCCCCCCCTCTCACTTCCTTTGTTTTGATGCTTTTCAGGGCTATTCTTGCTGAAGACTGGGGATGCTCCTGGATTTTTGGCAGCTGTTCAGGTGGGGGAGTTGTTTTACACCCAGCTCGAATGATGGGATATGTGTACAGTACCAGCAAAATGTTAATTTTTATAATAGCCTTACATATGAAGACAAGGTTTTAGAGCAACAGATATGGAAATGATGTGGCCAGCTGCTGCCTGATCCCCTTCTCTAGTTACAGGAATCCTGTTCCTTGCTAAGAAAAAGGAACGCATATTTTAGATTTTATTTTAAACCAAAATAGACCCAGGATGTAAGTGGGAGCCTGGATTACTCCCAGTGTCCTTCACAGAAAAAAATCCATGCGATTCCAGTAAGAAGTGATGAAGCAGACCTTCAATTCCCAATAATAAGCCTACAGTCCATATAAACATATGGTGCCATTGGAATGGAGATGCTAGGAGATACAAATCTTCAGTGACTAGTCGGCTTCATGCTTGGTATGTGCCTTGCCTCTACTAACACATCACATCCGTCCAAGGACCACCATAAATTTTACAAGTTTCACATTCTCTTGATCCTTTTTCTTACAAGGACCCAGAGGAATGCAGTATTTACCCCAGTACATGCGGTTCTGCTATTTATAACTCTGGACCTATCATGGTGACTTTTTTTTTCCCCCTGAAATCTTGGAATAGTTCAAACAAAGGAAAAACAAATCATCTTACATTTCTTTTATTTAATGCATTTAGCTACCAGGGCTGAGAATGTGGAAACAATCCCAATCATGTCATCTCAGATGATACTGAATACTCACAGGCAATTCATCTTGGACCAGGAGGACAGAGATTCAGTATCTGCTGCACCACCTACAGGGAGCCATAAAGAGCCTTGCCTCACAGAAATTAATGCCTGCGTTCCATCACTCTGCATAAATAACAGAGTAGACCTGGCAATGCCCTCAACTCTGCAGAAAGCCACACGCGATCTGGGTCCCAGCAGTATCACTGTGCCCACAGTGAAGCTGGCAAAGGCAAGTGTCTAGAATTATCCCATCCTTCCACACTCCCACATTTTCATGTCACTCACCTGTTACATCTGTCACTAAACAAGAGAGCAGGGGCTTTGCAAAAGGAATCTGCTATATGCCTGGCTTGGACAGTGCTTTGCACTACAGGAGCCTGTCTCATCCCAGGCAGGGCTCATTATGGTAGTACTGCGATGTGGAAAAATAGCTATATTTTGAGGTCTTCAACCCTTCCTCTTGCTCATGAATGCTCACACATACACATATATATATAGGCTCTCCAGGACCCCTCAGGAGGCTTGATTCTGACCTAACTTATACCAATTTTGTAATGAGTAACAAAATTTGCCAAGGTATAAATTGCTGCTCACTTATACATGCACAAGAACTAGGCATTGGACAGAGATTGCTGGAACTCGGTGCATGTGATTATCCTTTCCAGGAGACGAAGAACAGAAACAGAAAACTCAAACACAGGCATGAGAGGCAGGTGCTCTACAACAAGCAGATTTGGAGCAAGCCCTGCACCAGCCCAACCTGCTCTCCCTTCACACCTCAGGCACATGCACAGCTGATGCACACTGGTCATGCTGCTGCTTCTCCTGCACCTGCAAGGAGACCAGGGAGTGCAAAGAGCAGCTATGCTCAATTGCCATTTATTTCGCTTCTGAGGGGGAAGGTATTTTTCACACCAGGTTTATTTTTACAGCTCTAGGGATGTTTTCTTTTCCCTACTGACACACCATGATTTGTTTGTGCCCAGAAGTAAGGACCAGGTCTGCCACAGGCTTCCTGGGAGGCACAGGGATATAAACCAGCTGGAAATTGCTAATGGCTCAAGGAAAATAAGGGGGAAGACTACATCTTGGCAAGGTAAAGACACTAGAGATTCAAACTGGGCTAGCTGAATCCAGGTAGGAGGTAGAACCTCTGGCTGTAGATATGAGGTGTCCTGTGGAAGAGCAAAGACTTCCTACAGCCTGATCCTTTACCCCAGGCACTTCCTACTGGGGAGATGACACACCCTCTTCCCCTTAGGCAGAGTAAAAGGGCTCCAGTCACCCACTACCAAGATGAGAATATCTCCTGAGGTCGCATGAAGGGTTTCTTCCCTTGACTGATCCCATCTTCCCAGCTTCTGGATATGGACCCCACTGCAGCCATACCAGTAAGACAATGAGATGCAGAGCACCAGTGAGCCCAGGCTCTTCTGGCACCACTCCAGCTCCTCACCTCAGAGGAGATATCAGGTAGAAAAGTCCCAGCTCAACACATGGAAATCGGGCAGCCGCAGTGTGAGGGTCTCATCTTGCTGGCCTGGCATGTGCCACTGAGGAGCAGATCCCCATTTACCCCAATTATACCATTACTGACCGGTTAGGACCAGATGAGATTTACTCCAGTTGAAACTGAGGTATCCCAGCAGCCAAGTTACTAGTGCTGTAAGAGCAGATCAACTATACAAGGGAATATGTAAAATTTCTGTTTGGGAAAGGAGAGTTGAACAGAAATGAGATTGATAACTTATTGCTGTATTAGAGCATACGCTGGGATTTTTTTCTTCCTTTCTCTTGTGTGTGAATAGTTTTAGATGGTATGTTTATCTGTAAGAATAAAATTCTGCTTGAGCTCCTTCTGCTTTGTCTGTTTTCCAGTCGAGGGAGAACAAATTAATTTTAAAAGTTCCAGATGAACCTCCTTTATCAACTAATACATCCCCAGTGTTCTGAGATAAGGATTTATTTCAGCAGTTTCAAAGCTGTCTTGCAGTATACCCCTCCCCAGCATGGGGGTTGCTGGACTCTAAGATTTGGTCATAAATTGTGTAAATGCTCCCAGCATTTTTAATTAATGTAAAATTTGCATTTTAATGAAGGGGGTGATGGATCCCTTCAGCAACAGAAACAATTGCATATTGACCTGATGAAATAGCAGCAGGATTGTTGCAGTGAGCACATTTAGCTTCGTTTGTGATGGATTCAGTGTTCTTCTAGGTGCAAGCTATGGTGTCCCAGACATGCCTAGAGTTAATGAGCAGAGGCATAATGCCTCGGAGCAAATGCCAGGATGAAGGGAAGCTCCTGGGAATCCTGCTGATCTGGGCAGGTTATATCAGGTGTTAGCAGCTTCACCCACCTTTTGGTTGAGTTTACTCAAGGAGCAGAGAGTGTAATGAGGAAGGAACTGAGCCCTCTTTTCTTCCTTGTCCCTGATATTGAGTCCTGGATGCTCTCTGCGAGGATCCAGCGATGACCTTTCCCTAGCACTGGGGGTATGAATGATGATATGCTGCACTATTCCTTGTTTTTTCTGTATTTGCTGTCCAAATGGCAAATGGCAATTTAGCTCTGTTTCTTAGTCAGCATGTAACGTAAGAAATTGTTATCATCACTTTTGCAATCCCTCCCTCCAGTATAGCAATTTTCACTTTTTCCAGGTGATGATAACCTTCATAGCTGCATTTCAATATGCAGGACCTGCTTTGGAAACTATGAAAACCTGCAGCACTTGGTAATGAACCAAAAGGACAGTCATGTGAGTGTTTTATGTATGGGGGAGCTTGCCTCAGCACGCATTCCTGAGAACAGGGCCAAGGCACTCAAATATGTTTTGCATCCAGAAATTATTTATAAAGCAGAAAGGAAGTTTAACATGACAGGAAACATTAAGACTTTCCAGCCTGTTGAGCAGAGAGGAAGATAATATAGTTTCCTAGCAGGTCTTGCTGTTTCACAAAAATATTTCATACATTTCCTCTCTCCGGATGCTTTACAGCAAGTAACAAATGAATGGCCTGTGTTGTTGTGGGGTTTTTTCATTTAGACAGGGATAAGTAAAATCTCAATTGAGTTGAGAACTGTTTTCAGATAATCTCAATCCAAATTCAGTCTTGTTTGAGAGTGACCAATCTTTTCTCCCACACATCAACTCCAATGAGATCACGAGCTCTATGTATGTCTAAGCCCTTAGCAACAAAAGAGCAGACGTACTGTCAGTACAAGTGGTTTTGGCTCAGGTTACCTGACTGTCCCTATCTTATTATGAAGCTAAACACTGGGAATTGGATCTCCCTAAACGCTCATTCACCTCAAGACCATTGACTGCCAGAATAAAACGAAACAGAACTGGCAAGGGCAATGGAAACAGGACATTTTATCTGCACATCGCAACAGAAAAGCTATTTGGTAAATCTTCTAAAACAATAACAGAGTGAGGTTTATACTGTAACATCTGGAAGCAAGCAATTCAGGCAGATTTGGCCAATCACGGTAATGGGGTTTACCTAGATTGAGCTTTGAGAAGATCTTTAAGTCCTGACTGTTGCATTTACTAAAAGCTCAGCTCCTCTTAGTTTAAATAGCAGCTCTCCTCTCCCCACCCTCTGCCACTTTGCTCTGGTGAGACCTCACCTGACATACTGTGTCCAGCTCTGGAGCCCTCAGCACAGGAGGGACATGGACCTGATGGAGCAGGTCCAGAAGAGAGCCATGAACATGATCAGAGGGCTGGAACACCTCTCCTATGAAGACAAGCTGAGGAAGCTGGGGTTGTTCAGCCTGGAGTAGACAAGGCTTCAGGAAGACCTAACAGAGACATTCCAGTACCTGAAGGGGGCCTACAAGAAGATGGGAAAGGGCCTGTTTACAAAGGCCTGTAGTGACAGGATGAGGGGCAATGGTTTTAAACTAGAGAAGAGTAGATTTAGACTGTTAGAAACAAGTTCTTTACCATGAGGGTGTTGGAACACTGGAACAGGTTGCCCAGGGATGTAGTTGAGGCCCCATCTGTGAAGATATTCAAGGTGAGGCTCGAGGAGGCTCTGAGTAACCTGATCTAGTTGAGGATGTCCCTGCTCGCTGCAGGGGGGTTGGACTAGATGACCTTTAGAGGTCCCTTCCGGCCCAAACCATTCTAGAGTCTATGATTTCTGTGGTCATGACCTGGTGCAGTCTGTGTGGTTACACTGGTATTGTCTGATCAATTCCTCTGTACTTTTGCTGCCTCCTCTACTCACTCATCCCCCGTTTTTCCACTGTAGGGATGGACGTACAAGACTTTTTGTTGTCATTATGCTGTCAAGCGCCAGCTTGAGCAAACCTTCCCATGACATATAATTTGTACCTAGACAAACCTTCCTAAATGGTGATTTGCAAAGATGCTTGCAAGTAAGAGCATGCAACGAGGGTAGTGTGTAAGCATGCAAACAGAACGCTCCTGAACTTTAACCAGGCCATTACAGAAAAGGAGGCAGATAGTTTTGGGGTTTAGATTCTGCATTAGGTGCTCAAATGAGAAATTTTATTTTGGGAACTCTACCTAGAGTATCCTTGGTCTGTACTTAGTCCTCAATTCTTTAATTCTTCTTGTTCTATTCCTATGGGCAAAGAACATTTTGCTACTTCGTATCTGTCAGGTCTAACTCATCTCCCCACTCAGCAGGTCTCACTTTACATCTCCCTTTCCCTAGCTCTGACACAGCTATCTTTGTCAGTCTTTTTTTATTTTTTTTTTCTAAACCTCTTTATCTCCTTGCCTTTCCCTGCATATTTTCTTTTCTGGCATATCATTTCTGGATAATATTAGTACCTGTGTCTAAAAGAAATCCATCTTTTCCACTCTACAGACTCTGAGCTCTTCAATCCAGGTGACTTTGGTAGTTTCCTTAATTTATCAAATTCCTTCTTTTGAATATTGGCAACCCTGGCAAATTGTATAATTTTTTTTATTATCATTATTCTTCATGAAGCTTAAATTGAATCCAGTAACAGTCACACAAGCTGAGGCCGTTTCCTATGGTCAGTTTTCTCCCACAGTCACAGCATGACCAACATTAGATAATGAAAATCAGAAGAGTCGGTATCTCCAGCCTGGTCATTAGTCAATTAAATCTAAACCAGGCACTAAGAAAAAGTGCAGTGACATTAAGTCCTGACTTAGATAATTGTAATAAAAAGAAAGGAGAAGGGACAAATTCTAGCCTGCTCCCCTGAGAACCAGTGTATGATCTGAATCATGACAGCCAATTTTCCATAGTCTAACCTGCAGATTTATAAATTTTGGTGAGTCTAATATTACACCATTCACTACTTGACCCTGTTACACACTATCAGTCTTAAATGCCAGGTACCTCTAAAGTCTACTCTCAAAAAAAGTTATGCAAAGGGACCCTTGAACATCTCCTGTCCTTGTGGGCTGTAAAATAAAATCAAGACAATTTATTACTGCCCATTTCTTTTTGGTATCAAGAGATCCTTTGAAATCTCGTAGAGTTTTTAAATTCTGCATCTCAAAACGTAGGGGAAGTTATTCCTTATGGACTTGCACAAAACTAGAGACAAGGATCTACTGGAGATAGTCCGACAGAGAGATACGAGGAGGATTAAGGGACTTGAAGAAAGACTGAGAGAACTGAGGCTGTTTAGTCTTGAGAAGACTCAGAGGGGATCTTATTAATGTCTACAAATATCAAAGGGGTGGGCGTCAAATGGAAGGAGCCAATCTCTTTTCTGTAGTGCCCAGTAATAGGACAAGGAATAACACGTATGAACTTGAGCATACTGGAACAGGCTGCCCAGAGAGGTTGTGGAGTCTCTTTCTCTGGAGAATTTCAAACCCCGTCTGGATGTGTTCCTGTGAGACATGCCCTGGGTGATCCTGCTTTGGCATGGGAGTTGGACTTGATGATTTCTAGAGGTTCCTTCCAACCCCTAACATTCTGTGATTCTATGAAAATGATAATCAAAGACACACTAAGAAAAACATGTAAAAATTAAAATAAAAAATGTCTACTTCCCTGGTTGGACGAGAGAGGATGGATTTTGTAAAATGTTATCAGTATGTATGTCTGTCATATATAAAATCCAAGCTTGAAAAAGACAGCCTGTAATTGCCACTAGTTTTAGAAGGTCCATTGTGCAAAAATTAAAGTTCTACCATTATCCTATATATAACACAGTGCCTTGGCATACAAAAACATGCTATATATAGAGGAGCAATTCCACTCAGGAGCTAAAAGTCAGCTCCTGATTTGTGAATCCCCACCATCAATAAAGCTCCTTAGGGATGAAGTCTCCCCTAACTTTATATTGTATCATTCTATGACCACAGATTCAGAATTTACCTATTACCTCTTATGAGAAGAATGGTTATTTTTAATAAAAGTCACCATCTGATCACTTCTCCTCATGAAGCAGGGAATGCAGAGATATGAGATATTTTGGGAAACAGTAGATTTGTACCTCAAAATGAAATTTTGGTCATTTCAGTACATTATCTTAATAAACATGAGATAATGGTGACCTGCTTGAATTTTATCCCTTTTTTTTCAGCTTTAGAGACATTTATCTTGCTGGCAGATGTTCAGCTCCTTTTCCTCCCTGGTGGGACATAATGCTACAGGGAAATGCCCAACTGCGAAACTACTGACATTTGTGTGGGACTCTCACTACTGCTTTTTGATGCTTCTCTCCTACAAACTCATTAATGCAGAACACGCAAGTCAGCTTCTTCTCAGTAGAAAACCCCTTTAGCTGGAAATTAGTGTCTCTCGCTTGTGTGCAGGCCAGCCCAACAGACTCCACAACCTCTCTGGGCAACCTGCTCCAGTGATTTACTGTCCCTGTGGTGGAAACCTTTTCTTAACAACATGTTTGAACTTCCCAGGACTATTTTATGATCACTGTCTCTCTTCTTGCTGTCACTTACCTCACAGAGCTAGGACAACTCCTAACTCTGTCTCCTCTGGAAGATTCTGTCAGGTTGCCATTAGGTTTCCTCAAAACACCTCTTTTCCAAACTGAAAAAAAACCCCGTGTCCCTTAGAGTATCCTCCCAGGGCAAGTGCTCTAGCTGTGGTCTCCCACTGATGGCACTGAGGACTCTTAGCTGCAGAATGCTCCACGGCCATACTCTTCAAGCACCTGCTAGAAAGCTTCAAATCCACATTATGCCTAAAATGAAGAATTGTTTACATGCAGCACCCTCTCAAGTATTTATTTCTTATGGCTAAATCATAGACTATTGAGATTATCTGGCAACATATGGGATCTACTTTTATGGGTAGGTGGCAATAATGGTTAAGAAGTTGACATATATCACTGTAAAATATTTTCAAGAAGAAAAAAATATAAAAAGGTTTTCAAGAGCTTAAATGTGTTTCTGAAAAAAAAAAAAATCTGCTTGCTCTAAAATTAAACTCTGAAAGAAAAAAAAAGGGTGTTTTTTTAAAAAAAATACATTGGAATTCCCATTTTTGAACAACAACAAAAAAAAGGTCACTTTTCAGTTACCCTTAATGTAGGAGTTTTTTCCTCACCAATGGGAAACCAACTTTCCTGAGGAAAAAAAAAGAAATCCTGTTGAACTTTTGTGAACATTATTCATGGAAAAAAAAGATATTTTTTTCTAACCCGCTCATACAGAAGGCATGATTACTCCCACTGCATGTCATAAATTTGCACAGTAGAGCACTGATGACAGTCTTCTGACAGGACCATTTTTTAAACTATAATAGGTAGATCTCCTCAGCCTCTCCTCTAGTCTTGTCATAAATCTATCACACCAGCCCCTGGCTTTGCATTTCAGCCTACACACACCTGGATTATCCCCATAAACTTTCTTTAATGTACTTAATTTGTGTATAGCAGCTTTTCTCAGGAGAATCTCGCAGCTTGGGTGTATGGCATCCCCCCTGCCTGCTTCTGAGCATTGCCTTTCAGCTCAGCTTCCTCTGGAGCAGGATGAGAACCGCCATCGAGGTTGTGCTGGCCAGAAGTCACAATAAATGGCACAGCAAGATGCACAAAAGACCCATTTGTGCACTGTGCCAAAAGCCCTTCTTTGGGTAAGGTCCCCAGGGCAAGGAAGTTGTCCTGAAAGAAGGTGCAGAGGTTGTCAAAGCAGTGGGCATTCCTTAACCCCACCCAAGACAAGAAAGCAAGACCGAGATGATAACACTGTATAGATCTGACAAGAATATCACTACTTTCTTCACACTTTTGAATGGGACAAAGAGCCAGCTGGAGCCCTTTCAGTGTCATGCTCCCTCAGGAGTGAAGTAGAATTCGTTCCCGTCTCCTCCAAATCCACCTTCCAAACCTTTTACCAACCTATCGTTTCTTATTTCTGAGTCTGGACAACTCTACATCATACTCATAGGTCCAACAGACCACACAGCTCTTACCCTAAGAGGTACGGTTGCCCAAACTGAGCTGATGACCCCCAGAGCAGAATCACGGTCTTGTATCTATCTAATTTAATCACCATGCCTACTTTAGGGCTTGACCAAAATTCCATCAGAAGTCACATTCAGAAATTTTTCATTTTCTGAGAATCCCCCTCATGCCTCTGTGCACAGCTGACACCACAGTCCCATGTAATTCCTGCCTCCCCAGCCCTTCCTTGTCACATCCCAGCTTGCCCAGCTCCCACAGCTGCAGCCTGTGTGCTGCTCCACTGCAGAGCCCAGCTGTGCCACACCTGAATCCCCAGCTCCTCCAGGTTCTCTGCAGTAGATTCAAGACCTGTGGAGCTCCAGCACCTGCTGCCTTACCTTCCCATGTCCCAGCTTGACCAGTTCTCTGCAGCCCCAGATCTGCAAGCCCCTAGAAGCTGCAGCACTGCAGAGCCTGCAAACCATGCCCCAGGCAAGGCCAAGCCCCACAGCCATAGCCATGAGGACAGTTCTATGGGCTTCTGATCTCTGGCTTCACTAACATCCCATGTGCCAAGTGCAACTCTCTGACACAACCTAGCATCCACCATTCAACTGCACCTAGAAACCAAAGCAACTTGGCAGGAAATTTACCGTCTCACTGTGAATCATGCAGTGGAGGTTTCCCAGCAAGGGCTTCAAGGTCAGAGTTGAAGGTGTGCATCAGGCTCCTGCCTCTTGCCACTGCCTTTGCACAGGCACATCACTCAACACCCTCAAGATTCTCTGTGAATGACCTGAGGAAGGTACCCTGGCTGGCCGTGAGTCTGGTGTACTGACTCTGTAGCAGAAAATGAACATGAAACCCAGACCTTGTTAAGTCTCTGATTTCTCTCTGATGTAGGCATCATTCCTCTAGACTGCAACAGAAGCAGCTCCTCTGCCCTGGCTCAGCCTCCCAGAGCATCACAGATGAATCACATCCTCAAACAGTCTGTTTCTCTCCGTTGACTTTGCTGGCAGCCCCAGACAGCTGTGTCAGATGCAGGCATCAACTCTACAGATGTCCACACTTGAACATTTGGATCCCCTGCTCTGGGCCAGCTGCCAGTGAGAAGCAAAGTCCTGTCCCTTCCCACCCCTCCAGCATGCGTAGAACTGCCTGAAGGTGATCACTGAAAATTTTCTCTAGAAAGAGGGCAACCAGGACCAGGCACCAGCTCTGTGCTAAGTCCTCCACAGCCACTTTTCCCTCATCTCTTCTGCTTCCTGCACCATGGTGGGCCAAACAGAGATCATGGTTCTCTGGTTCTTGCCTGACCAGTATCAGCCTTCAGAGGTGGAGTCCGTATCCAGTTTAGAGAAGTCAAAAGGCCTTCTAAATTACACCAAGGGCTTTTTTAGCACTCAGTAGCCTTGGGACTGGGGGAGGAGATGAGGAGGATAGTTTTGAATCACCATCCTTGTATTTCCCAGCTCCCCAGGTTGTTCATGAGATCCAGCTGAATGCTAAGCCTCAGATTTTCACCCAGGAACATTATTATATTTTGAATATAGCATTTTCCATGCGCCCTCCATAACATATCACTTATAAAATCAAGTTTGGCTCATCTGCTGCATCCTGCTGCACGGGCATAGCTCCGAACTTTTATTGCTGCTGGGTATCATGTCGACAGCCATGGTACTGGTCTCTCCTAATCCCTTTACATGCCACCCCCTTTGAATCCATGCCCTCCAAGAATGTGTTTCTCATATTACACTGCCTTGGCCGCTCAACATTTATCTGAACAGACAGCTACAGCTGGGGATTTTTGTCTCTGCACAGACTTTGAACAGCTGCTTGCGGTTGCGCCCAGCCCATCTTGCAGAAGCGCTGTGCTCTGCCTCTGGTGGGAACTGCGTCAGGCTGGGAGGAACAAAATAGCAGCAGTCCTCTGGGTGTCATCAAACAGCAACGGGAGCAGGACACAGCTCCGGCCAGGCAGGGCAAGGTCAGCGGAGAACTGGTTGATGAATTATGCGAATAGGCCAAGTGTGGGACTCACTGAAAGTCCTCGGATGAAAAATGGGGGCTTTTTCTAACATCAGTGGAAGACGGCCCTGGCTGAGGAACCGCTGACTGCATGGGAAGCAGTTTTGCACACCCAAGCTACACCCCTTCTACGTGTCTGTCAGGCCGAGAGGAGCATCGCTGGGTTGTGCTTATAATACCTCGATATGTTCATGGCGTTTATAGCTCTGCATTGAGCACAGATGATGGCAGCGATATAAGAAATTTTTACTGCTTGAAATCAGAGGGTCCCAGAAGACTTTGCAAATACAAACTGTGCCCTCCCAAAGATGCAGCTTATGACTGACTTAACTCCAGTGGTTGAGCTACCAATAAAAGGAGTGATCCTGGCTCTTCCACCATCCCACCCCTGCGTTCTTCTCTCTCCTCACCATTTTTGCTGAAGATGCGTGGAATGGCTTTGCTCATCTGGCTGAAAATTAGGTTTAGTCTAGGTTTTAGGTTTTTTTACTGGGCTGATTTTTAAGCCTGATGGATTTAAAATCACTGACCTGATGGGATACACTGAACAGCCTCAAGGGCACTGAGATGAACCAAGGAACAGAGTTTAAAATAAATGAGAACTGCCTCACCTTCACAAATGAAGCCAACGAGCAGAGAATATCTCACTGATCGGGACACTACGACCTGGCCCAGTTACATTTTCCATGCAGTACCTTGCACTGTGTTGATATGCTGGTGGTGTTGTTGCTGTAGAGGTTAATGATTAGGCAGGAGAAGACTTTCTCTGAGAGAACCATCTTCCAGACAAGGCTTAGTCTGGATTTTTTTCTTTCTCAGGAGCAATGTAAAATCTGAGGAAACAGACTAGATTTCATGAAAAAAAATTATTCATGACACACCAATATTTTTACCCTCTGTCCAAAAACCAGTAGAAGAAATTCAAACCTCTCTGTGGTTTTAAGAAGGATGCACTGACACATCTCTGGAGTGAGTTGTTGTCCAGATGCTGTCTTTGTCATGGAAAAAATCAACCGTGGTTTTCTCTCCCCTCCCATCTGCCCAACAGGTATTCAAGGAAACTCACACCCAGAATCAAAATTTTGTGTTGCAAGGAGTACGGTGATTTGAATTTATTTTCTCACCAGTTACAGATCATCCTGAAATTTCATGTGTTTTCACCAAAGTAACATTCTCTTAAAAGTATTGCTTTGCTCAGATTTATTTTTTTAATTTTCAACTGTGATACTGAATAGTGCTGTGAAAAACAAACAAGCAAGCAAACAAAAAAACCTCACTTCAAAATAATAATAGGAAAGATGGATTTTTTTTCTGAAATTATGCTGAAACCAGACACATATACATGATGGGAACCTTATTCTCTTTTGAAGTAAAATTTCACACTAAATCGTGGCTTTGCAAAACTTTTTCATTGCACGGGGCTCTTTTTTTTCTTATGCAAAATAATTTCTTAGTGAGTTACACCCCAAAACTCATGAACGTGGGAAATCCAGATCAGGAACAAGCTGTGAGTGTGCCTGCTTGGGCTCTTTGCTAATTGGGATGGATGAAGCTTTTGCTGCAGACTGGAGATTTCTTAAAGTTGGGGCAGTGAGGCGTTGTCTCTGGTGAGATTAGGAAACCTTTTTTTGCTTTCCATTGCTGATACCCCAGACAACATAAATGTGCAGAATGGGATCTTGTAAAAGCTTTCAGTCTCAGCTGGGGCTTTGCATTCCAGCTGTCAGGTTTCCACTTGTGTACCTTGGAGCCTGGCTTCGAGGGATACGATGGAAGAGATAATTGGAGCAGAGCGGCTGCCAGCAAACAAGGAAAAAAAAAGTTTCAACAAAAAGCATTTTATTCTGCTAAGAATACTTATATGAACAAATGGGACCCTTGGGTACAAAACAGAAACAATCCCAAGCATTTTTCTACCTCTGTCTCCTCACACACCTCCCCTGCAGCAGGTTTCATACCACACACAGCATTGCTGCATGCAGATTTCTATCGATGTTTCAACACCTCACCACAAAGGGCCCCAAGGGCTTTTGGGGCCAGGCTTGCCATGTTATTAAAGAGGTGCTGTGGACTGGGGGAATTAAATAGCTGGAGATGAGTGGGGACCCAGAGCGTCCCTATCCTGGGCACCTGCCTCCCCTCCTCATCACCCCCAGCATCACTGACCTGCCGTGGAGAAAGGCTGAGCCCTAGGGCTGCCCCATCTCTCTGCCATGCCTTACACCAGCCTCCAGCCCTTGCCCACCCCCCAGGTATGGAGGGTTTACTGCTGCTGTGATTTGTCCAGTGCAGAGATAAGAATAAACCCTGAAACTCAAATAGGACTTCACACTCTGAACTCTTTCCCTTCCTGCAGCAACCCAAATCTGGCTTTTACAAGAAACAAAAGGTTTTCAGGCCCAACCTTTGAAAACATGTTCATGACCAAGTAACCTTTTTATTTATTATTAGTACCTCTCTAAACAAAACCTTCTGGAGGAAGCACTGTGTTTATGTGCTCAGCCTGCCATGTCTTCTGCAAGTCAGGAACGCAAAGTCTGACTGCAACAGCAGCTACAAAGTCAAAGGAAGAATAAGTCAAGGCTACGAACAGCTCATATTGATTTCTTGCTGCTTAGCCCTGCCCTCCTGTGCCCCCTCAGCAGCCAGGCCTATAAGTTGGATAAAGTATTTCATCTGGCTCATTCAAATCCCCTAATAAGCTCACTAGCCAGTTACTTAAGTAGTATAATGCATGAGAAACACCTGGCAATGCACATTTTGCTCATTACCACCAAATGGAGCTTGAACTCCAGTAAAGATGTGGCCAGTTAAACCAGCTCTTCCATCCAGCAGCTCAAATGCCTTGTGAGAATCTTGTGTCTCACTGGTGTGATGGGAACCAGGATATGGAGAGCAGTGAGTGGCATCCTTGGCCAAGCTGGCAGTTTGTCAGCCCTACTGGGAGCTGCTGCTTCCGCACCAGACAAGATGACAAAGTATGGCTCCATGTCCAGTGCTGAACCTCAGGATGAAGGATGTCCCTGGGGTTAAAGCTGTGCACAGTGGTAGGACCAGCCATTGCCTTGGGGAGTGACACTGTGAGACCAGTCCTTCCCACTATCCTATGACAGCACAGTCAATCAACTGCCATGGCTGCAAATGCAGCCAGGACAAAGAGGTGATTAATCTTCAGGCTCCTCAACATCCTGACCTGGCTCCCTGCAGGAGTGGCAAGGCCAGCATAGGCAACCCTGATCTAGAGAGATTTAAGACACTGTGGCCTTTGCCATCATGATTGCTACAGTGTAAATTTGCAGTTCTGCTCTCTCCAGCCTGCCCCAGCTCTGCGCAGTCAGTGGAGTTAAGCGGGTGCACTGGTGGGCTAGGCAGCCTGCCCTTGGTGACTGTGTAGGAAGCCTGAAACCACTTCTGCCTGACTCCTCATCTCAGTGTGTCCCTGCTCTCTTGCTCTGAAGCACTAAGTTTGCTTGCAAAGGGAAAGTTAAACTCTTCAAGTTTATCACATGAATATGACTCTCTTCAGGTCAGTGTCTTCACTAGTAAACACATGTATGAATTTTCACTTCTTTTACATCTATCCTTCTTACATTGACTGAACAGGAAAAGTGATTAAAGACATGAATTTTATCATGCCCTTCTTAAGCGGTAAACATCTTTTACATCCGCTATGCACAGATCAGGGGAACATGTAGGCCAGTGTATTTTACTGCATGTTGCAAACTATGACAAAATAAACCAAGTTTCCTCTTTTTCACTCAGCATCCAAGAAAACAAGGTTTCTTTAATTAGAGTGTTTGGTTTGATATTTTTTTCTCAACAGGAGGAAGTGAAAAAAATGAAGCCAAAAAATGAACACCAATGGTGAATATAAATTTGCTTTTGCTTAGTGCTACTATTATTTTCCAGTCACAATTTCTAACTCCTGAACACTTTCTGTACAGGATTTCCACCAGGCTTCTTGGGTGTACTTGCCTCACTGTGCAGTTATCTGCATCCTTCACTCAATACAGATGCCCACATACAAAGATAAGCTGACTTTTTAAATGCATATGGCGCAGCAGCAAAAACACATCTGAATGAGCTTAAGACAGCTATTCATCCAAGGCTTAAATATTTCAGGAAAAGCTGTAAATTCCCTTTTTGTTTCAGTTTTTAATATACAGTAGGCAGATTCTGCTGTCAGTGACATGAGCATGAATCCTGAATTGACCTTTCTCATCGCACTGCTTTGATTTCACTGATACACTTGAACAAACATGGTGTTTGTGTACACAATGGGAAAGGGTGTTGAAGCATTTTGACTTATGCCAGACTTACACTGCTCTCATTAATCCCGTGCTGTGGCTTACCCTCTGGGATGTCTGGGAGCTGGTAGTGCTGCAGGCTCCCTTGGAAGGATCTTAATGTCCCACCATGGGTTCTCCCAGGGCTGGGAAAAAGCAATCAGCCTTCTTACATACCAGCCTAAATTGTAAGGACTACCATAGAGTCTCCTCTTTACTCCTTTTGGGTTGTAATTTGTGGGGGTGAGGTGTAATGAAGAAGTGAAAGCTTGGAAGAATACGAAGTTTCTCAAATAAAACTTCCTTCAAAGTCAAGCCCAGTATGAGGCATTTACAGACAGCATTTCAAATAAGGAAAGCATGAGCAGTTATGTGTTAAAATAGCCCTTCTCCAGGTAACCACAACAATAAAATGACTACCATAGCTGGCACATCTCAAGCAGACCTAGCAGGACAAGCATGAAAATGCAGAGCCCCTGGTGACAGGGTACCGGAGAAGGGGTGAGGGATGTGAAGAGACTTGCCAGGGTCCTGCTGGCTTCTGAGACAGAAAGCAAGCCTGTCAGCTCACTGCTGTTCAGAAACATGAAAAGGGAAACCCACAAACACAGGCACGAAACAGCAAAGCAATGAGGAAGGAAACTCATTCCCGCTTTATCGAAACAGAGCTAGTTGTTGCTTGAGCCTAAAGGGATGGCAGAAATGCCCCTGAGGTTCAGATCTCAACTTGTCAGCTCTGATTACGCTTGTGTAAATCCCATGAAGCAGGGGGCATTCCTTCATGGTGTCAGGGGGTTGCTTTGCTTGTTCAGCCACCCAAGTGCTTGCCAGGGTTTGTGAGCGCACTTTGCTCTGGCAACGTGACTTTGCCCATCCCGAGTCTCAGTCCCAAGCCTGGCATATCGTGCTGTGCCATGCCAGGCTCCCTCACCCAGCACAGGGACAATAACAACAAAAGCCACCTGCTCTTAAGTAACAAAGATGAAGCCACGAGTCCAGAAAGATGTAAGGGCTGGAGCAAGGTGAGTCAAGCCTTTTTAAGTGCTGTATGATCCGATCAGACAGAAATGGTGCTAATAAAAGGCCAGGTCCTGGCAGATTTAAAGCCACGGGGAAAATACTTGCCGATTTGAATGGGTGCAAGGGAGGGCCTTGCAACAGTGGGGTTTGCACTCCAATTTTAGCCCTTGGTGCTTAAGGCTTTCAACACTGCTTTAGGTAAAAGGTGAGAGGCTGGACCATGGGCTCTCCAGAGGTCCCATCCTATCTGAATTACCCTCTGAGTCCATGAACATGTTCTAAATACGCTGAAAAACTTCCTGAAGTTTCCAGAGTTTTTTGATAAATCATTGGATAAGAAACACACCACCATAATACACGCATACCATGTCTTCTGGTGAGTGCCCTGTGCTGAGACTGAAAATATCTCAGTTCAGTTGCTGGCACTGCCTTAGACTTTCTGAAACCTAAAATATCAGGGCAGTCAGACTAAATGTCCCGTAAACACAACATCCTTTCTTTGGCAGGAGCTAAATCAGGTGCTGGGTAAGTTGTTTAACCAGTATTCCCCGTGCAGTGCTTTCAGTGCCCATATGTTCAAGGATGAGAGTAATCCTTTCTTTCTTCTACTGTTTTCCTGTTTCTAGAGCAGAGCCCTGCTTTTGCTCTGTGTTTGTACAGCACTCAGCACAAGAAGTCCCAAGTCTCACTGGGTCTTTGTTGCATTCAACTGAAAACTCTTCTCTCCTTGGCGTGGCCATGGGTATGGCCACCATGAAAATGCTGGTTTCTGTAACTTAAACTATCATGACTTGTTACTGAAAGCAAACTCTGGTGGATACATTCAAATAGTACTTCCTCTTTCCTTTTCTTCATGAAATTCAGAAATACATTGCCACTACTCTTTAGTTTTGAAGATGGTTTTATGAGAAGACAAAAGCTAGTGCACAAGTCAGACAGCAGCTTTCCTTTTGCAGGATCATAGTGTGAATTATGTACCTCCTGTCTGAGCTTCATACCTCTGCCATATTCCTGCCAGGCCTACTGATAGTTGTAAGATACAGTGCTGATGGGCAAAGGATGGCCACTGCTACCCTCTGGGACAGGAGAGAGCAAATCCTCCAGCCCAACTCAACTGCCCTCGTCCAGTGTGTGGGGAGAGTGCCTGTGCCAGGCAAAGGTCCAAAACTCTTCTACCAGAGAAAGTGCAGAGCCAGGGGTTAGTTTGTCATGATTTAGGGAATCCAAACGTTTTGCTCAGGTTTTGTGCCAAACTCTAAACCCAACACTTGTGTTGTCACTGATACTATTGCAGGAGGGAGCCAGAAGCATCAAGCAGTAAATTCAAGAGAATTAAAACCATCTGCTGCCCAGGACTGCCAGCCCACGGCTCCCTGTGGAGTTAGTTGAGACATGCTGTTACAATAGCCAAGCTAAATTCCCTTGAAAACCACCTAAACCCAGGCAGTAGTGTTCCGTCCCTCTTGTACACAGCAGTAGGTAAAAAGCCAACCAAAGCAACACTTTTGCTAGAAAGTCTGTAAGTTCTTTACACAACAGTCACATATATGTACATAAGAAGTGTATATATATATATATATAAAAATACATATATACACATCTTCTGGTCGGATCTGAGCTCTCACATCAGTTGAGTATCTGTCCTAAGGAGTCTTGCATGTAAATGGGCATCCATGTGAGTCCAGTTTTCATACCCTGGAAATGATGCTCAGGATTCAGTCTCTGGGATTCCAAATGCCGATAAAATATGAGCAGAGATAGTGATAACACAATTCCTTACAGAGACATGGGAAAGAGGCCTGATTTTTGGCCACTCCAGGTCATTATTTATAATGTAGAGGCAAACATCATCAAGGGGACAATAAAATTATTTATCACTGGGTGGCATAACACTGAAGGATGAGTGTCTTTTCCATCTCTTTCTAAATGTCTCTGAGCTGAAAGCACTCCTGTCTCAGCAGCAGCCTTCTTCAGAAGCTAGCTAGTGCTATCAGTGCCTTTTGCCAATAGCAGCTATAATTACATTAAATGGCTGATTTGCAGAAGCAGAAGGAGGAGAACAACATGTGCAGAGCGATGTTACACAACATCGCAAAGAGTTTGCACACTTCTGTCACTCCAGCAAACCACTTACAATGACACTCACATCTTCCTATTTTCTCTCTGTGTTTCGGAGATAAGCCTGTTTTGAATTCTTCCATGGGATTATCTGATGGCTGCACGCAGCTTGATTCATTGCAGCCATCAGAGGGGAGCTGGATGACCCCCGAAACAATTCCCTGCTATGAATACCCATTGTGATCCCACACGAACAATGGCACAAGATGTCACGCATCCTTTCCTGAGCTTCAGAGAGGGATGCACAGATACCAGAACTTAAAAATAAACCAGCATCATTTCTGGAGTGGAAGTGACTGCAATATGCACTGCCTCTTCTCTTGGAAGCATACTGGTGTTCGTGCAAATGCTTTCTGCCTCCAAATGCTGTGCTTTCTCCCCAAGCCTGTGCTGTAATTAGAATTCTGCCTTTAAACCTGAGTGCACTTTGTAGGCTTAATACAGCAACCAGCCAGCAATAATGGCAGTAATTACAAATACGTTCAGTGTTCAGAACTAAAGACAAATACACCAAAGATAAAAAATGCCATCACTCAAGAATTTTTTTTTAAACAAAGCAGTCAGAAATGGGCAAATTTGCATGGCAATAAATATCACAAGCACAGAACTTACATTATTTCAGACACGTGTGTGGTAAGCTTTCTTCTGAAAGTCTCTGGGCAGCGGTAAAGCATGAGAGCAAAAGTGGTCTGGGAAATATCAAAATATTATAATCTGCTACGGAGACACACAGCTTTTCTTTATGGCTTGCAAAAATATACTTGAGATTCCAGATGCACTCCGCTGTAGGAGCGCCTGTTTATGGCAAATGAAGAGTGCACAGGGAAGTATTGCTAAACACGTTGGCGATGGTTCAGCATAAGCAGCTTGGTAATGAGTTATTTTAATGGTATTGTATATCCTGTCCTGAGTGTCATGGTGAAACATCTCAGAGAACGGTTTGTAACAACCACCTTACAGTCATCCCACATGTATCATCAGGATCCAAAACACACGCAGAATGGACACAAGACAAATAGGTATGGATCTCGGTTTTCATGAAGAGTTCCTCAGCTCCTCGGGAGAAACTCTGCTGGAATGTGGTAATATCCTGAACACAAACTGTTCCCAGTAAGTTATCAGGAGACCTGAAGTACTCTGTTTTCCCATCTGATCTCCAAAGGGCAGAAGGACAAACTGAGTATGTCTAAAAGACAGATTACTGTAACTCATATTTTTTCTTATTTTATTAGTTTTCATTTGCCAGGATCCATGAAGCATTTCTCCCAGTAGCTCCTCACAGACACTATTAAACCTGGCCCATAATAAAACTGTAAGGTTTTCCTTTTTTTCAGCCTGGGAAATGAAGCGTAATAAGGTAGCATTTCTATGAAGCTTTTGTTCAATACCAGGCTTCTCCTTTCTTCAGCCATCATACAATGTGGGTCCAGACTGTACATCCATGAGGCATCTCACTCCAGGTGCTTGGTCTCAGCACAAGCAATACCATGAGGAACCAGCCACATAGCCATGTTTTGGATTCTTCACATTTGTTTTGCTCCATGGACTACTTCTAGACTTTTCCACTCGTTCTCTGTCCTTCAGCATCTCACAAGGAAGGGGTGGTGCATTGTTTCTCGTGCCAGCTTTGTCACCATTCCCAGGTCCTAAGCTGAAAACATGACAGATGTTGTTGGCGCTTGATGCAATTAAGACAAGATCTTGTTCTGTAGAACCAGGAAGAAATCTACACAGGGGTCCCGACCTGGGGTATGTAAAATGGAATTTTTCCAACCTCAAACTGCATGTTGGTGCACTTCTCCAGTGCTGTTATCAGCTTAGGCATTGATGTAAGTGGTAAAGAGAACTAGGCCTCACGACACACAAGGATTTCACACACTTGAGAGTGGGAACACAAAATGCTACTGAAAGAACAGTCATTTTGTGACCCTGCTCTGAGCCCTGATGCTGGAAATACTCTGGTCAAGCTCTTAGGGCAGCTGCTGCAGAGCCGAGGCTCTGGGTATGGGCTAGATCCTCCTGTGGAAAAGACATGGGACCCACTCAGACTGCTCACTGCAGTCCCCTGAAAGCTGCTGGAAGGTTGGATCTGCTGTCTCCACGGGAAGCAAGACAGGAGGAAAGTCCCCTGCTTGAACAGACCAGAGGGCTTAGTTATTCCCAGGCCACAGAAGGGTCTCAGTCCATCACTGGGGACCCCATAGCAGCATTGATGCCAGTGGGCTGTGAAATCCCTGCATGCAGAAGTGGGCAGCCCTGGAGCCTGCTGGTCTCCCAGCTGCTCTCTTTAAAGGCGGCATTAGGCTCAATTTAGTTGCCTGACCAGCAGTGTCCAGTGCTATTTAAAATGCCCTTTGGCCTTTGCTCCTTTGCAGCACTGCTGCAAACTCAGTGCCCATCGCCTAACCATAGGAGACATTTCAGTTTCTCTAGGGTGACCCACATGGCACAGAGTGCCTACATTTCAGCTTGGAAACCAGGCCCACAGTCCTCAAATCCCTGGTTTTTTTTAAATTATCGGCATCAACAAAACAAGCCCAGACGTACAAAATACAGTGCCTGTCAGTTCATGTTTATGTATGCAGGACCCAGAGCACGTGGATGAAGATATAAATATGCACCCAAGCTTATGCAAACTTTCTACCAGGAGAGCAACAGCTCAGATGTTCTCACCCACTCGCCGGTGGATTCTGAATCTCATTTTCTAAATATACCTTGCCCGATTCACGGGGGGAACGCAGCGCTTGGCACCTCCCAAGGGGAAACACAGATGTTTGGCTCCCAGCCTCTGGAATTTCTTGAACTTCTCTGGACAAAAGGGGAAAGGCCAGAGGTCAAGTAGCACTATTTATTCTGCCTGATTTCCTACCAATTGTTCGAAACCGGCCAGTAGATAAAGCCTGGGCATTTCTTGTGGGCGAGACCTGCAGGTGCTGCTGGCCTGGCCTGACAAATTCCAGTCATTCCTCCAGGCTGCTGGGGCTGCTCAAGCCCCTCTGAGGAAAACTGGCTCCACCAGCCTGCAGCCTGCTGAGGAACCCTAACCCTAACCTGCCCCCAGACAGACCACCCTGTCTCCACAGCACCAGCTCTGTTTGTTTGCTCTTGCTCAGCAGGGAAGAAATCCTGAGCCCCAAGAGCTGTCTCACCCATCAGAAAGCCAGGTACCCTCAGAGGCAGCCCCGGTGAGGATGTCCAAAGGGCTTCCTGCTTTTCAAACAGGAACACAAGAGAGAGAAGGAGAGAAAAGAAGAGATGCTTGTGTGGACTTTTTTTTTTTTTTTCATGTCCTTAAGCTTTGATTTAATTTATTTAAAGTGGGTTTGTATACAGTGGAACAGGCTGCCCTGAGAATTTGTGGATTCACCATCATTGGAAGTGTTCAAGGTCAGGTTGGGTAAGGGTCTGAACATCTTGATCTAGTGGAAGGTGTCCCTGCCTAGGCTGGATGGATTAGATGATCTTCAAAGGTCCTTTACAACCCCAAACCTTCTGTGATTCTATGAATTTCGAAGAAAAGAGTCAGGAGCACACCCACAAAGTACAAGATATTTGCTCAGAACTAGGTCTTCAGGACCCAGGTAGAAAAAACCTGCAGCCCTAAAATAAGAGCTGGGATCAGCACAATCCCTTCTTTTCTAAAGCCAGGTGGCTGGACCCACAAGGACACGAGCTGTCCCATAGCTATTTTTCCCAGGCCAAGAGGTCACACACTATGAGGCAGCAGCCCAGACCTGATTATTCACCGGGACAGGTACCCAAAAATCTGCTGTGCTCTGAATTGTCTCAACCCTCACAGAGCAGCAGCCTCCAGCTGTAGCAGCTCTTTCTGTGTCACCAGCAGGTCTGCGCTCATCATGGGCACTGAGCATGGGGCATTTTAATCTCAAAATAAATCTAGACTGTGCTCCAGCTGCTTTCTCTGTAAATATGCTCTGTGCTAAAAACAAAACACTGCAGTATCAACAGCTGCAATGCTTCCCTGGACAGCAGGTCAGGGTGGTATAAAGCTCCCTGGCTGGTGTCCCTGGTGTTATTGTTACTCAAATAATGGGGAAAAGCTGCAAATGGCGGCCCGGCTCTTCATCTTACCCTCAGATCACCTGACAGGGCTATGATTGATTGGTACCTGTCACATGAAAATGCCCCCAGTTTGCAGGATGTCTCTACCACAGGGATGGCACTGTGCTAGTTTCAGATATTTCTCTAGTGACAAGAGAGAGAGTTCTGAAACATTTGCATTCTCCAGCCAGCCCTGTCACCCAAAGAGCCTTTTGGGGTCAGAGAGGTTTGTGCATCAGCTGCAGCCTCCCCTTATACTGTCACTGAATCACCGTCTGGCACTGGGTGGTTTCTCAGCACCAGGGAAACATGAATGTGGAGCAATGACATCTTCCTTCCTTTCCCTCCCTCTGTTCCTGTCCTGGGCATACTCTGTGCTTTCTTACTGTGTGGACATCTGCAGCTTCAAGGGCTTCAAATACTAATAAGATCTAAGGAAGTGAAAGCTTCAGCTTGAATTCTTATTGAATGTAATCAAGATTTTTTTCAGAAATAGCTCTATTTCATCCCCTTACATGTTCTCTGTTGATTTAACCTCACACAGAAGTTGTTTTGGGGCAGCTTTTACATCCACACAGTGGTAACATTCCATGCTGCCCCTCTCCTCCCTTTCTCTTCTCACCAGACCCCAAGATGGTTTCAAATGCACCTTCACCCCCCTTCCTTCTCCAACAGATAGAAACTTTGTTTTGAAATAAGAGCAAGAACATGACCACCTCTCTGGTTATTAGTGCCATGCCTGCTGTGTGCCAGGACCTCCTAACCTGAGTTCCTCCAGTGAGTACTGAGTGATTTCAGGGCATGATACAACCCAAACCGCTGTCCATGCAGGAGTTAAAGCAATCAGTGTTGTGTCTTCATCACTCAGTTGAACCAGCCTAGCATTTTGTAAGTTAGATGTACTCAGATCTCTATTTTTTTCTGTGTTTCTACAGTACCTAGCACAGCAATGCTCTGATTCATACACAGTGTTCCCAGGCATGGTCCCAAAACAAACAAGAAGTTGCAACTCAGCAATCCCAGGCTTAACTGATGGGACTTAAATCATCCACTGTAAAGTTGCTAAAATGAAGAGGAGTGTGGCTCGGTTTCCATTGGAAAAGAAGCACCTTCTGTATCATTCCTAGATAAAAAAACAGAGCACAGGAGGTCCAAATTCTTCAGCCCAGCCACCAGGCCTCAGCTGGTTGGTTGTATGGGCAAAATACAGCTGGGTTAATACTTCACCATTCATGTAAATGAGCTTGGTCACACAGTGATGTTAGTGACCACTAGCAGCCCTGTGACAGTGTCACTGGCATAATGTCTGTCAGCAGGACCCTGCACCATGGCAGCACTGCTGAAACACCCCTTAGACATTGGGGAGAGGCCTGTGCAGAGTCTTTTGGGGTCAGCAGCATGGCCAGCACATGAACTGCGTTGCTCATGACACCCATGTCTAGAAACAAATAACCAACCATCCAAACCTCCAGCTTGTC
This sequence comes from Actenoides lindsayi, assembly GCA_025331215.1. NCBI lineage: Eukaryota > Metazoa > Chordata > Aves > Coraciiformes > Alcedinidae > Actenoides > Actenoides lindsayi. The sequence continues at coordinate 45,222 of WTSP01014572.1, read as the reverse complement.
TTCATTTAAACTGTGTATCCCTCCCCAGCTCTGTGCAAATGGATTTGGACGCTGACCTAATGAAGCATTCAAACATGTTCCATTTTGATCACTGTTCTTGGTGGAGCAGAGACATGGAGTGATGACACGTCTGGAGTTTGCCTTTTACACTGGCAGGGACAGATGCCTTGTTCATCCCTGTGCATTTGTTGATGGACAGTAGTAACCACATTTGAAGAGGGCTAGTGTCCCCTGCCTGGCCTGTCCCCAGGGGAAGATCTGTGCTGCCACAGCACATTTGCTCTCCTCTGTTCTAAGTTCACTCCTCCTTGTCCCTGCTAGCTGTCTTGCTGACCCTGGCAGACTTGTAACCTAGGCTAGATCTGTCCCAAAGTGCTGGTGGGATCTTGTCATGATTTCATCCCAACTAATCCCCACACAGCCACTTGCTTACTCCCCCGCAGTGGGATGGAGGAGAGAAACAGAAGACTAAAAGTGAGAAAGCTCATGAGTTGAGACAGAGAGTTTAATATATAAAGCAAAAGCTGCACATGCAAGCAAAGTAAAACAAGGAATTCATTCACTGCTTCCCATCAGTCGGCAGATGTTCAGACACCTCCAGGACAGCAGGGCTCCATCACACGTAGTGGTTACTTGGGAAGATAAACGCCATAACTCTGAATGTCCCCCACTTCCTTCTTCTTTCCCTAGCTTTATATGCTGAGCATGACTTCATATGTTATGAAATATCCTTCTGGTCAGTTTGGGTCAGATGTCCTGGCTGTGTCCCCTCCCAGCATGTGCACCTCCAGCCTGTTTGCTGGTGGGGTGGGGTGAGGAGCAGAAAAAGCCTTGACCCTGTGTAAGCACTGCTCAGCAATAACGAAAACAGCTCTGCATAATCAACACTGTTTTCAGCACAAATCCAAAACAAAGCCCCATAGTAGCTACTACAAAGAAAATTAACTCCACCCCAGTCAAAACCAGCACAGGTCTCTGCACAGGCCTGCTTTCCACTGCTCTGTCATGCTCACAGGGCTGTGCAAAGGAAGTAGATAGGGTAGGATGAAGCCCAGATCTGAGTAGGGCACATGGTCCCGTGGAGAGGCTGTCTTCTACTTGAGTCTGGTTAGGTGGAGTGTCCCAGCTCCAGCAGGTCCTCAGATATCACCAGCAAAAGAGTCAAGGACAGGGTTATCTGGCCCACTTGGAAGTAAAAAGGGAAGGAAGGGGCATGAAGCAAACAGCAGAAAGACTTCATAAGGAACTGAGGGCACTCCATGCCTTGGAACAGCTTTTAGCCTCTTGTTAGATGAAGTGCAAGTGCAAATACGGCCCTGGTCAGGGACAGATAAGGATTGATGCCATAAGCAAAGCAATAAGCTCTTAAAACACTTGCTATGAGTGTGGGAAGCCACTCAGAGGAGTTAGAAATCATGCAAAATGATGGGGGCTATGAACTCAGGAGCTTAGCTCTGGCCTGCTGGGATTGCTCTCATAACTCCAATCTTAACACGTGATCTGTTTAAGGGAGATAGGAAGGGGAGAAGGAGTGCAGGGGTGCTGTTATGCATCAAGTGTACATACCACTGCCAGCAACCTGTCACTTGACAATGAAGAGTGTGGTGATGGAGCCCACCAAGTAAATGCATACAGCATGTGAAATGAAGGGGAAAGCAGTGAGGTCTCTGCTCCAGACCACCAGGACTGGTGAGCAGGAGAGAAAAATGTCTGGACTGACTCTCAGTCTGCCAGAAAGGATGCAAGGGAGAAGCTGTTATCCCTGACTGGGGCTGAGGGTGGCTGCTGGCAGTCAAACATCCCCTTGTTTATATTCCATCTGCCTCCTACGGAAAGCGCACAAAGTCCAGCATTTCACAGCAAATGTAAAACACCAGGGACTTTGATTCACAACTGGGATTTCTCTAGGTACTGCCTGTGGTCTTTGCGGTGAGGCTCAGATTTTACAGTTCACTGCCCCAGGTTGTGATTCATGGTGAGAGAGGCCATTAAAAAGAGATTTAGAGAAGATACAGAACTGCCCAAATTATCCAGTAAGGTTAAGCAGAGAAGCAAAGATTTGCCTCTGTCTCTACAAGAGAAAGTCGCTTTCCTTCAGCCAGAATTAGACACCTACGTCCAGCCAAGTCATTTTTTTCTTGCAAAAGAAAGATGCACAGAGGAGCAGTGTGCAGCCAGACAGTACCTATACCAGTAAGGTGAGCAGGGAGAGGTCTGGGCCGTGGCCCTGGTGCTTTATACATTCTTTGTCCATCCTGCAGGACTCTCAGCACAGTCTCCAGCATAGTTTTGGCCCAACACAGAGAGCAGTCTCCTTATTTGGAAGGGAAGAGACATCCTCATGGAAGTAAACTGGGCCATGATGTTGGCGTCAGAATGAGAAAATGGGGTTTTCTTTACTTGTTAGTACAGGTGCAGCATTAGACACCGGAGATCTGGTTTAGATTCTCCTAGATTCAGGTTTTCCATCTTTATGGTGAGTGCAAACGCTATGATGTGGAGGAATAGGGCTCACTTTTTGTTTGCTGCTGAAGGAGTTCTAGTATAAAAGGAGAACACGTTCAGTGAAGCAGCACTGGACACTTATCCACCAACCCTGAGACTCATAATCCCTAGTACATTATAGCTGTTGCTGGCCCAGAGAACAAATCTGTCTATGTAAAGTGAAAGTTCCACAAGCCCCAGGATTTAGAAAGCCCCATTCCAACATCTGATGGTCTGGTACCTCGGATGCTCTTCAGGGCTGCCTGAGAGACCTGCATCCATCGCCTTCTCCCTCAGATAATGACCCTACCCCTAACTCTGTAGGCACATGTTGTCGTTAGGCATTTCCTGGCAGTACTGCGCTCCACGTCCAGGAGAGCTTGTTCTCCCTAGACCAGGCTCAGTGTTGCCCAGGTTGAGGCAGACAGCTATCCTCATGCCATGCACATCCCAAAAAGCTGTAGCTGCATTAGTGTCCTATTACACCAGTAAACAGAGACACAGGATCATTTTCATGTTACGTCCTACCAGTTAAAAAAGTAACCTGAACTCCTCACTTCATGTACTGAAGAATGTAGCCCAGACAGGGTGAAGCTGGCCACATGTTAGACTGAACTGCATATAATCTCTGACTGGGCCATGACAGAAGGACTCAAGTATGCATCCCTGAGGCAGATACATGACTGTTGGTTGGATGGTATGCCGTTGTTTGGGTTGGGTTTTTTTGTGCAGTATCAGCATTTCCAACCCAGGTGAAGATGAACAGACGCGTGCGGATCACGTGAAAATGATGCGGTTTGAGGAGTCACAAAGGGCAGCCAATACTTGGATAATCCTAACTGCTGCAAATGAATCAGGAAAAATGAGAGTGAAGGACAGGCTGTGCCTGTGGGAGAGGGGCACTGCTGAAAATCCTCCCAGGGACCATGGCTTGACCCTCAGATGAGCTGAATCTTTGATCTCAACAGAGATCTCTCACAAGCTTTGCACGCACAGCTAAAATCAGCTCATGGATGCACACAAAGCTGTTCCTTCTCCCTCCCTCAGTCCCACAGGGGAATAGCCCTGCAAGGTACATCTTCACAGCTCCTCACTTCAGGGTCAATTCTTAATGTTTATTTGTTGACTTGAGGGCTTTCTAATATGGCACATACAGAAGATTTATTACTGGTAGTTATTTCCATTAATAACACAATAAATTGTCATACATTCATATCTAGAGGCTATAAAAGTGGGTTCAGCAGGACAGAGAGAGCTGAAGGTAACTCTGACCTCCCAGCAGCCAGGGAGGGTTGCCAGCATCTCCACACTGGGTAGGTGACATAGATACAAAACTCCCTTCCCCTCTTATTCAGGCAGAGCTTGCACTTCCCCAGGCTGTGCTGTTACACTGGACAAGAACCCCAGTTTTTCACATCCCTTAGCTGCCTGAAATAGGATTTTGATTCAAATCGACCTCCTCTTGTTTTTCAGAGGAGAGGACTGTGACATCTAGAAATTAAGACCCGATTAGACAAGTGATGTCAGTTTGAAAAGCTGAAAAACTTCATCATTCTCTCTTAGCAAGTCTTTGTATCCTGGCTTCTTTTTTTACTTTTTTAATTTGTTTTCTCAAGAATTATGTTTTACTTCAGAAGAATAGGTTTTGGCATGGTACTTATGCCTACCTAGCCTGAAAACTTTCTCTTGCGACATCTTTAATGGTAACCCATTTGCCTTCACTGCTGTCTATATTTCCAAACACTGCTGTATTTAAATAAATAGCTATGGTGTCTTGAACGTGTTCCAGGGAAAGGTAAGACACTGCCCTGGGAAACAACAAATGTCACAGTCTGCATAGGGAAAAGGCAACCTTTGTTTAATCTCTTTCTCACTACAAGCACTGTGTCCTGGCTCTGAGGAACACAAACTCAAGCTGAGTCAATTTCCTTGCAAGTGAGCAAGGGACAATCCAGCCAGCTTGCCAGGAAGCACAGCCCAAGGCTGTGCAGTACATGGCTTCCAAGAAGAAAGGGACATATTTGTAAATAGAAAACAACAACATGCGTCCTTACGAGAAGCAATTCCCTACTTGACAGGTGCTGAAACAAAGCCACCAGGCTCTCTTTATAGGGAGTGAGTCTACCAAACAGGAAGGTCAAAGATGTGACATGTCTGGATAAAAGAATAAAAAGTACATATCTATGGTCCTGCCTTTATGCTGGCTACAAGACTAGGAAATATTTTGTGACTGTGGAAAGTCTGACATTGTGCAAGTGCTTTTGCTCTGCAGGATAGTGGAGCCAGACCAGCAGGGACCTGTTTGGTCCCACTCCTCAGAGAGGGTTTGCACCTTCCCTGTGCTCACTGGCACAGCAGTCAAGGTGTCTGCGCAGCACAAATGGCCTTGAGCCGAACCAGAACATCTCATGGGTATTAACACTCACCAGTCATCTTGTCTAACAAAAGGAAGCACAAGCTCTTTTTCGTGCTCCTTAGAAGTTCACAGGAGAGACAGAGAGAGGGGTGGATGACAAAGGGTCATGCTGGCTCCTGCCAAACCCAGAGCAAAACTCCCATCGGTTTCAATCGACTCAGTTATTTATCCTTAGATGTCAAGGCTGAGGCAGACTGCTGAATGTCTTGTCTAAAACTCCCACAAGCAATAGCTGTTCAACATGTCATGCCCCAAACCTGCTAGTGAGCCACAGCAGTGGTCCCCAGCTTTCCCTGTCCCTGGATTACGTAACAGCAAGTCAGACTCCGGAAAGAACAAAATGTCTCGGTCTCCTTATAGCCTCAGGCCTAATTTTTTATGTACTAGAGCATAAGCAATGTCATCTCTTGTATGACAAAGATACTTGCCCATGATGGATGAAAGGCAGCCGATCTGAGACATCTCTTAGAAAGCTGTCTAGTCTTACTTTGATTGTTTCAGGTAGCAAAGAGCCCATATGTGGCCTAGGAAGTTCTTTCAGTGGTTAACTGTCCTCTTCCACATGCACTTACCAGTTCTGTAGCATCTTATTTCCCTCCAGATGCTCTAGGGGGGCATGTGGTTTGGGTATTAATGCTTCATGCTGACACCAGGCTGTGTTTCACGGAGGAAAATATGCAGCCCTCTATAAGCACATTAGGAAACAAACACAAACACTGAGAAGTGGAGAACAGACTAGAAAAGAACTTGTCTCCAAACACCACCCAAGGCAAGAACCGAGGCCTCCCCTCTGAGGAAACTAGGGAAAATGTGGGATTACAAATTAAAACTCACAGGATCCTCTGTTACCTTGCACTGTTAAAGAGATACAGCAGTGCTCCCTCTCTCTTGACAGGCCCATCATGGCCCCATTTATAGTCAAACTCAGTTCTGTATGAACATCAAAAGACGTCCCTTGTTCAAGTCAGCTGCACGATGTACACAGTGTCATTTGGGAAATCAAAGGTATCTGGAGCATTCAATGTTTTGGCTTTGTGGGTCTTCTTTTACAAGAGCAAAGTGTCTGGGCCACTAATGTACCGGGCACCACAACTAAAGAAGCCATTGCAGCCTGAGGTAAGGTGGAGAGTTGCAGAAGAACTCATTTTCAACAGACAGGTACTCCACACAGCTGCCACGCTCTCCAGTATTTGCCTATATCTGCAGATGCTATAACTGGTGTTAAGCGGCTTGTACAGTGATATTTCTTACCTATTTACCACAAACCCCTGCGTGGACTCTGCCCAAACGATCCCCTCGACTCACACTCTGTACTCACACACATGGCTGAATGCCACACACTGCTCCTACCTCCTCCAGATCTCCACCTCTTTTTCTTCCTCTCTCTGCCTTTCTCTTCACCTTATCCCTTGGACCTTAGCCCATCTCCATTACTCAACACTGTATAAATATTGCTAGCAAAAACTGGCCATTACAGAAAATAAACCCCAAGGCAAAAAGAAGGCAGGAATACTCAATACACAAACAGGCTGTTTTATAGGAATCCTAATGTCATTACTTGAGGAGAATAAAGGATGACTATAAATTCTAATGCAAGTCTCCCACTCAGTTGTAAAACATGCTGCTGTATTTATACTAAAATAATCATCAGACAAACAGTTGTGTGTTTTTTCCCAGAAAACTTATATCCTGAATTTGTTCTCAGAGAGGAAGTTGCTCATAGCCTCTCACACTCCCTGCTTTGATGCCAGCTATTTTAGGATTGTTCTACTTCTTTGCCTCTCTTCCTATAAAACTGGAATCATTTTAGCACACAAGGTTATTTCATAAACCCTCCTTCTCAGTATATTAATCCAGTTTTAGGTTTTTAGACTTAAAAATAAATATCTGACAAAAAAAAAAAAAAAAAAGAAAAGAAAAAGAAAGTTGATCTACAGAGGGAGGAGAGAAAAGAAATCTCTAACACCCAGTGTTTCAGCCCTAGCAATCTCCAACATACTCAGCAGGGTCACATTCATTTTACTGTAGGGGAAATGTAATCTCTGGATGGATCTGCTTCGTAAAGGTTTAGTATTGAACAGGTGATGCCTGAGAGAATAGAAGTGCAGTTGTCCTGTGTTGCCCAGGGATGTCTGCTCAGTAAGCTGCCCAGATTAAACAGTCTATGCATGAAAATTAGAAAACTCTTTGGAAAAAAAAGCCACTTACATAATAATGGCCCAGCTCTCAGAAAAGCTGTTCTGTGAAATAAGTTATTTGTGGAAGACTGAACATTATTTTTATACCTTTCTATTAAAAAGTGTATAAAAATATACTATTGACCTTTTGTAAATCATGTCTGGGCAACATTTGCAGTAGATGGGGTCTCTCAGTAGCTGTATTAAGATGTACAGATATCATTTTAACACAAGCCCAAGACTGCAGGCAGTTAGCTAGAACAAGCCTTTTGGAGAGACCAGACTGAAATATATTTGAGGCTGTCTTTCACATGAGAAATTGTTTCAGCCATTCCCTAATAGTCATCTTCCCTCCTTGGACCAAGACTGTGAAGAGAGGGGGGTTTATATCTGAGGTAGGTGTTCAGAACTCAAAAAGCAGTGAAGATGTGCCCTAAAGACAAAGCAAATGCCCTCTCTGAAGCTTTGATTCCCGTGTGAACCCTCTGATGTCATGTGGGACTTAGAGGGTCTTTTTTTTTTCTTGCTGCCGGGATGCCAGCTGAGCCCCTCCCAGCTCCTCACCTTCTCACAAGATCTCTAAATCTTCATTTAGGCAATCACATTTCTCAAAATTACTGTTGGAAATGCACCAAAAAGGATGTTGACAACACTCAGACACTAGTAGTGTTTTGGTTTGGTTGAAAAAAAAGAATATACATTACTAACACCACAGAATGAAAACTTCTGGAAGCTTAAGACTTCAACAGAAATAAGCCTTTATTTTTGAATGCATCCCACCTGCACTTAACTCGACCAGTCCCATTCAAATTAGTTAAAACTGGACAGTTCTTACAGAACCCAACAGAGACGAGCGATACATACCCACTAACTACAGCTAATACCTTACCAGACTTGATCCCTGAAGAAGTTACACATCAGCTGATAATTTTATCATGCACACATTTATCTGACTGCATTTAAACACTGCTTAGCTACACTTTAATCAATGAGAATTCTTCTTCCACAAGAAGCCAATAAAGCATTTGAATAAGTACACTTTAATTCTGGAAAAACATAACTTCTATAATTTTCCTCTTTTGCGTGGGATATCACTTTTGAGTTTAATTCCTACCCAGCAGCAGGGATTTTTGGAGCTCAAGCATACATAACAGTAATTCTGTGCTCTCGTGATGTGGTGCAAGTGGGTTTGCACAGTACAGCACTTACCAGCTGCTGGGGCCCCATTTCAGGATGTGCAGGTTGGTCATTTTGAAGTGGCAGCAGCTCCTGTCTTACCCTGGGCATGGTGTCAGGGGACCTGCACAGAGATGGGACCTGGGGCTTCTGGGACACCAGGGCCTGCTCCTCCCAAGGGATTTACCTGGGCAGCTTCAGCTCCAGGGACTGTTGTACCCCAGCCCTGTGCTGCCCAACAAATCACCTTTTCCTGAATACAGGTTCACACACCATCAGGGAGAAGAAAGGTGTTTTCCACTTGACCTGCCTCTACATCGGGAGAGCCCTGGAAAACCTAAACTACCCTGTAAAAAGGGACAAACACAGCCCCAATTTTTACACCTATGAACCTACTCTACTCTTTCCCAGATGCCAAAAATGAGACATTTCATAGCAGACCTAGGTTTGTTGCTTTGGCTGAAATCAAACACTATTTTTCAAAAGGACTTTTGATCCAGAGAGAAATGCCTACAAAGCTGCAGAACACATTAGGTTTGATTGACAGCTAATTTTTCTCCTACTTTTCTGTCTGGCTGCACAACCAAGAACACAACTATTCACATAAATTTTTACAGAACCTCTTTACCATCCTGCTGGATGTGCTGTCACTGGGTTTCCAAGAACCCTGGGATTCATGCCCGGTGGCATGGTACCAGCGGTGGAACTTTTAAGGCTGACAATAAATATCAGGAGTGCTGGGACACACTTACTATGATTGGCAACAACATTGGAAATCACATCCCCTGACTTTCTCCTGGTTCACATCTATCATAGGCTGTTTCATGTTCTTGGCAAATCATTTACAGTAATTTTTTTTAGAAAGGAGTGCTTAGCATTAGTCTTCTAAGTTAAAATGTAAGCACTACAATAAATGGCTGGATCTTGAAATACATTCAACAGCCTATTGCCCTTTCAGAAATCAGAGCTGTTGAGTGCTCAGTACTTTAAAAATGAGTCTGATTTTCTCTTGTGCCCAACTTTGGATAAAAGACTAATTTTAATGTTGAGAAATGGTGTATTTGCTTATACTGCATAAGCGTTCTGCAATCCTTAGAACCTCTAAATGCAAAGTGCTGCTGTTAATTCACTTATTCTAGTGTGGTTTTGGGGGTGTTCAGTGGCATAAATTGGAAATATAACTTGGAGTATTTTTTTTAAATGCTTTGAGGTAACAAGATCCAGATGACAATTTATGTGACGTATCACCTGCAGTGGAAAGCCACCACCGAGAGCAAAACCATAAGGCTTCTCCCCATGCCCACAGTGCTCTACGCAATTTGTGGTACAACAAAAAAAGGCTTTGCAGCCATATATTTATTTGTCTTGCTTGGTGCCTTTTGTGTTACTCCCACACATTGGACTTTAAAGCTTTCTTTGACAGTTTTATTATCTTTCATATTTTGCAGCCCTTAAAGGCATTGATGTTGCAGCCTGTTCTGGGGGAACTGGTGGCAAAGCTCTCTTTGTTTCTCCTAAGGGAAGACCTCGAAGGCCACCAAAGCAGCTCAGCTTTCCTTTCCTTTTAAGGGCAAGCTGAGGGAGGCAGCCTGCTTTCATCCTTACATCTTCCAGATGAGAGGGAAGCCAGTGCTGACAACCAGGTAACAATGACCAGTGCTGGAGCCCAGCAGCCAGTGGAGATGCAGCATCGGCTGGTGGACAGGTGCTGCCAAGGGCCTTGAAAGCCAAGGTCTGTGCTCTGCTCTGCTGCTGTCTGTGGCTCTTCCTCAGCATCTCCTCTGTAGAGCAGAGCTGACCATCCCACTGCATCTGCAGGCAGATCGCCTAGCAAGCCCAGGCATCGTTGAAGGACAAATACTGGTGACAGCAGCACAGATCCACGTGCATGAGGAAGCAAAACTTTTCCCAGTGATGCTTGCCATAGCCCTTTCCCTAGTGGGATCACCGCCATGCCTTACTTATTTACAGAGATCTCCCTTGTCCAGGCAGGGAAGATTTAAAACTGTATTTGAAAAAGGGTGTATTTAGTTGCTTGTCTCCTTTCTGGAACGCTTTTCAGTGTAGGAAAACTCTTTTCACAGACATAAATGCTGAGCAAGGTAATATTAGCTAAGACAATAGGCAAACTGTCTCAAAAATATGAGCACCTACCTCAAGTGCAGGACTGTTCAATGCTGAAAATTAATAACACTAACATGAGCCTCCGTTGTAAAAGCAAACTGTCATGTTATCATTTTCAGTCCAAGAAGTGAATGTGTATACTGAAGCACTGAAAATAAATCAGTGTCTAACAATAAACATCCATCGTGTTTCCTGCTGGGAGTAAAAAAAAAAAAAACAACACAGAGACCTGCAGAGGGGAGAAAAGACATAAGCAACAGGACAAAAGGAAAAGGTCTTATACTGAAGGAAGATAAATTTAGATTGCACATAAGGCAGAAATTTTTTACAGTGAGGGTGGTGAGACACTGGAACAGGGTGCTCAGAGAAGTTGTGGATGCTCCATCCCTGGTAGTGTATAAGGTCAGGTTGCATGGGGCTCTGAATAACCTGATCTAGTGAAACTTCCCCTGGCAGGGAGATTGGACTAGATGATCTTTAAAGGTCCCTTCAAACCCAAAACATTCTGTGATTCTATGAGGCTATTCTGGCAAAAGTTATTAGTGCAAAATCCTATTCTGTATGGGCCATCACCCTTCAGACTATATAGAGGCCTCTTGCTCTCCAGGGTCCCCTACAACAGTACGCCATGTTTGTATGAATTTAAGTATGGTCACCAGATGATGCAGCCTGATGATGTGGTGTCTTGTGGCCCCTCTTCCCCAGAGGGTCATCTAGAGAATCCCCCAGCACTAGCTGCTCAGGCCATGAGCTTTACTCCTTTCCCAGTTATCAAGTTCGTATCTGACTTGTCTGTTTGTTGCCTTCTTGGATACAAACCCTTGCACTCCTACGTGCACAAAACCAAGGTCCAGCACAAGAGTGGAGGTCTGGAAGCATCAGGGCAAGGGTAAAGGTATTTCAGCTGTGCCTCTGTGGTGGTGTAGTTAATTTCCAATGCCATCTCATGGCTACCTCTCCTCTCCACCTCTCTCTGTATAGAGCTGGCTGCTCTCCTGCTACCATCTCCTCCCTCTGTTTCTCCTTTCCCTTCTCTAGCTCGGTTAGTACATGCTTCAAGTCTAGTTCAGCTGCTTCTCATGCCCCTGTGGTCACAAGCTCCCCCGGGTCACTTTTCTTCCTGTGGATTATCTAACTCAACATACACCTCAAAATATTCAGCTTACTAATATCCCCTCCACTGCCTCCTCAAAGCCCTGTCTGAACTCCAGGATCTTCTTCAGCTTTGTCTGCCAGCTGCATCTTGTCTCCCACAGGTTCTTGAGATGTCATTTCCCATCTAAGGATTTTTCCATTAAAAAAATTAGTCAGGATTATCTGCCTCTCGCAGCCAGGCAGATATAAAGATTCTCTCTGCCTATAAATGACATTACTGCAGTCAAAATTGCCTTCGTCTCCCTCCTCAGCTCTGCAAAAACACCGTATCAATCTGTCCCTACAAACTCCAGGCAAAATCTCAACCCTCTTCCCCAGTCAATGCTTTCAGCAATCATCCTCTGCTTGGATTTTAAAGCTTTTTTGCCTGAATCTATCTTGTTTTGAAATAGTAAAGATAACAGCTTGCAAAGTACATACATTTACATACTTCGATTCATTCAAATTAACTGGGAAAGATAAGAATCTCCAGCAAATTAATTCTGCTAATGTTCTAAACTGTGAATTTCAATCAAAGCTGAAAACTAAACCAATTCAGCTAAATTGCTGGTTCTTGTTACACTCTAAGTGATCTAAAAGCATGCATCAATAAGCAAAGCAACTTTGCTTTGTGCAGCTGAGCTCCAGACTGATTTGCTGCTTTCCAGGATTGTCTGATAAAAAAAGCCACAGTCAGCTCCAGCTAATAAGAGAAAATCAATTCAGAGCCAAAGAGCAATAAAAATGTGGTAGCAAGTTCAGAACATTTTGTCACAGCTAAAATTGGTTCCCTATGAACCATCTGAAATAATATGCACTGCAAAGCTTTGCAGATCACAGCTGTTGAAATAGCAAATGCCTGGTTGAATAACAGTTCCAGAAGCAAGGAGAAAAACCCACACTTTGTCCCAGAATGAGGGGCAGTGCTGAGGTGAAACATTCGAGATGCTACATGAAGGGCTTGGAAAGTAATTAACTGCTCTGTGCCCTGGGACACTTGCAACTCTGGAATGTAGCTAGAGAAACTTTGTCTTTTCAGACAAAGTTCAGACCATCTGTGTGTTTCCTTGGATAGCTTGGAACTGGACTGCAGCTCCTGAGATGAACAGAGCCTTACAGATCAGTGATCAATGCAATGTGGAAAACATAAAAGCAAATCAAAGGAAACAACTGGAACGTTTTGTTTCTACCATTCCCACACTGCCACAGTGGCCAAGTGTCCCACAGGCTCTCTTATTTGGATTTCTAAATATAAGACACACTGGTGCAGTTAAATCCCAGAAGTGCCTAGGAGAGAGAGAGCAGCATTTACAAACTCAAAGATGCCAGACCCCTATGGGGATTGTGGTTTCAATGTGGACATCCCTACCTTACCAGTGGCTGTGGCAATTCCCAGCAACCAGGACTTGGAGCCCAGAGCAGGGGCCAGGGGGGAGGAACACAAAGGGCTACAAACAAATAAACTAACTACAGAAGGAGCAGAGCTGTCAGTGACAACATTTGTTGGGTCTTATGTCCTGGGTGGTTGGGGCTTATGATGGCAAGTGCAGGCACCAACACACATCTGATGAAGAGATGCCCATCCAGCACAGCCACAGCCTGATTGGTACCCCTGAGAGACCACAGTCACCTCCTCAACCTGCAGTCCATCCACCTCCCACCTCTGAATCACCAAGGACTTGGTCTTACTCCTTTAATCAAGAGACAGAAACATTTCCTGCAAGCCAAAGCAGCTCCTGACCTGTTATTTTTTAAATAAAACCTTGTGTTTCCACTGATGGAGGAAGCCAGAGCCCTCTGTTTGGCCACAAGCAGGCTTCCCACGAGCAGATGTGCTCAGAGCGTCCACCCACACAGCCCCAAAAGGATGAGTCTTGGGAGAGAGCAGGCAGCTTGGTCCCCACCAACTCTTTTTACACAGATTAATGAACACTCATTGAACAGAAACACCCTTTCATGCACAGCAGTCTAGGCCGTGCTCCAGCTCGTGACCCATCCCATCCCTACAGGAGTCAAAGAGAAACTGTGATTTATGATAAAAGACTGCTTTCCCTTTTGTGCTTCTCCCTGTGACACCACACAGCTTGAGTAATGTGCCAGTTTCCAAACTTTTTTAAACCAGGACCCTGATTCTATTTTTGCACAGCATCACAGCCCTGCAAAGCTTGGTGGCTGCTGCTTATGGTGTGAATCGTCCTTCACAGGCAGCATGGGGAGTTAAGCAAACAAGCCCCGGCTCCGGGGGGAATACAAAAAATAACTCCTTAAGATTCACATGGCAATATTTTTCAGTGAATAAAGCAGCTCTGACTCTGCCACTGCCGTGGTGATGAGCACATCATCCACGCACGGTGGGGTGCGTACGTGCTGTGTCACCCTGACAGGCTGTTAATCTGCTGTGGTCAACCTTGTTCCCCTGGGCAGATTGTACACTTAATTGATTGTACTATGCACGTTTCATTCCTTGCTGATCGTACAAGCTGATAACTACCTTGGTAGAGCTATTAATTTAAATACTTGAATAAAAGTTTGAACATTTTCCTTGGCATCTGCCTGTCAAGTGCTGTCCTCCCTGAGTGCTGTGGGTAACACTTCCTTCCCCCGAGCTTCAGAAATAAGTTCTCAGCACCATCAGACCTATGTCACTTTTTTTTTCTCTGTAAGATACTGTTTCTCAATGTGAAATGCTCACAATTACTTCACCCCGTTGCCCATTCAGACTGCTAACCCTTGGTGGAAGGGTCGATGTTCTCAGTCGTGCTGCTTTGCTTTTGCTCGAGAGCCCTCTCTGCTACTGTGATAAAACTGTAGAAGATAAGTATTAAGGAAGGAAGTTGCAGGAATCAGTTTGATGACTTTTACATACACACAGTCACCACTTTTGCATATTAATGGTTGCAAGATCACACAGAATTTTTTTAGTGTTTGTATAGAAGCAGTGATTTTATTCTGTGGCACAGGCAAGAAATGGAACCACAGACACGGGAGAAAAAAAAAAAGACATATCACAGGAGACCGGGCCTACGCCTGTGCTATTCTGTCTACACAACTGTTCAGCTGAGCTGTTCAGGCCGACAACATTTTATCTTTGCGTAAAGTTTCTGAGTAGACACCTAAGCAGAGGCAGAAAGCACTGAAGGTACCATCATCAAGTGAGTTTGTTGTAAGAATAAAAGAGGCACACGTGTGGGGAAAGCAAGCTGCGAGCCACCGCAGACAGGACCAGGACTACACAGAGGCCCTTGCAGGAGCCTGAGTTTAGAAAAAAAATGTATCACTGCAATAAAAGAACATAAGAAAGTGAAAAATTTAATGCTGATCGTGAGCATCAGTGTAACTAAGTTCAAAACCAGCTCTGCTGTGGAACGACGGGAGCCACGGCGCTGACAGAGGAGCAGCAACAGGAAGGCAGTTGGGGGAAGAGTCTGAGTAGCTCCCCAGAACCCCCAGACACCTCACCAGCTCTGGGCGTGACTCAGAGGCCTTGGTGGAGTCATTTCTGGGAAGAAATAAGAACTGTCAGGGTGCTACCTGGCAATGGCTCTCCACACACTGCCCGCTGTCCTGCTCGGCGTGGTTTGCGTCATCATCGGGAGAGTGGCGGTGGGGGAACCAGCCTCTGCCCACCGCCGTGGGCTGCTGCCCTGCCCTTTGCATCTACTCTTGCTGTCACAACATCCAGATCTTGTGCCAGCCACGATCTCACCGCACGCTCGCATTATGTTTAGTGGTGGCATGGTTTCCTCTCCAAAATTAGATTCTTATTGATTACGGTAACTAAAGCAGCCTTACAAGGAAACTATTTTGGCATTTAAGCTATTCTAGAACTATTATTTGTCAGAAAATTAATGACATCCTTAGATTTGCTTTCCAGATGGACAATATAAGCATCTTTAGGCTCCCCTGAAGCTACCTTCTGCTGTTAGCTCTTTGCAGCTGTGTTCAGCAGAGCCCTGGCAGGCTGGAGCTCTGCAGCCAACTGGAGCGAGGAGAGAAAAGTTTCTGAGTTCTGACTTGCGTTAAAATGTTTATCTGCTTCGCACAGAGCTGATGCTACTTTATAATATATAAACATGCTGTTGCTAAAACTTTAATGGGCATAATTACTGGTCTTTGAAAATTCTAATTATATGGATTATTAGGAAGTAACTTTAGAACACGGATAAGATCAGGGGATTTGGATGGGCTGTCAGTGATGCAACTTATGTGCTTCTAACTCCCTGTAAATTAATCATTTTCCATGGTTTATGTATACATTCCAATTCTGCACATAATATGACACTGCAGGCAATGCGTTTCATGGGCTGTATTTCACATCCTGCCTTGCTCAGTCACTCCAGCTTTGGCCCTGTGCCTCCACGGAATGCCACTGCTTCTCTGCAAAAAGCTGCTCGTTGTATTTCCTCAGGGAGTGGTCCCAGCCAGCCCCCCAGCCCTCAAACACCCATTCGTTCTCCTCTATTCAGGGTTTTCTGCTTATTCCCATCTCACGTGACTAAGGCATAATTTCACTTCTAAAAGGTCCATCCTCAGGACTTTTCTGATCAATGCTTCCCAGGTTTACCTTTTTAGGCATTATTGGATGCAACCAGGAATTGGATTACTGACTATTGTGAGAAACTGGCTTGCCAATTTATAGAACTATTATAATAATAATTGGTCTAAAACATTAATCTGCTACTAATCAAATTGCTGACTCCTTGTATTAGAACATACAAAGCTGTCGTTCTTAGTTTGGGGCAGCATAGACCAAATTTCACCTATTTGGTGTCCTTTTTACATCTTGAATTTGTCCTGTAAATAGACCCAGATCTATAACTTTTTTCATTTGAAACAGCCAAAATGTGTTATAAATTAAGACAATGCAGCTTGCAGGCACAGTTTTCTGGCTCATACTCAGAAACTGCAGGATGCCATTTCCTTTTCTGAATGTAAAAATACAGTTAGTGCTTAAGTACTTTGTACAAACTCTCTGTGTGGATCTGACCAAGGAAGCAGACCTCTAGGTGCTGTGCAGCATGACCATTGCTCCCAGATCCCACCACTGACCTGGGGGCCATATCAAGTTGTCCATACAAACTCACTGCCCCTCTCAGCCCACAGATGAGGTTCTGGGGAGATAAGCAAGATCCTGTATTGCCTCATGCTTTGGGAAAGGGAAAATATTTTGACAGGCCCCATTGCATGCTGCTGATTCAGCAGCCACCTCCATCCACTGCTCATGGGCATCAAGACCTGCTTGAGCAAAGTCTCTCTCCAGTTCCTGGAGAGGATCAGGACATGTGGCAGGAAGGAGACACACCTGTCCCAGAGTACCCTCCATCCCTGCTGTCACTGCCCGAGTCAGATCCATGTTCAGAAACGTCTCCTTGATTTTCCCATCCTGTCAAAGTCCCCCAGGTTTGCAAGCTCCAACCTACCAGTCAGCACAGCCCCACCTGATTGTGCTTCTCATGCATATACAAGTTACAGTGTTATCCAGGGTATGAGAAAGGCTCTTTCTGATTTTGGGGGGGTTTTTTGGTAGTTATATGTTACCTGTCAAAATTTAATTAAATTAAGTTTCTATGAAGACACAGAAAATTTCAGCCCATGAAATGTTCTCAATTTAAAATGCCACCAGGTTTTATTGTGCATGGAAGTTGCGTACACAGGTATTTTCTAAGACACAAGAAACCTCAGTGTGGTTAAGAAACCTGTTCAGGACTCTCCTGGAAAGGAAGCAAGGAGGAAAACTGTCAGCAAGGCTCAAGTAATTTTCTAAGCACTGTAAAAGAGGTTTCAGATAGCCACAAAGTGAAAATTGATGTCTGGACCACTTGCCAGCACCATCACTGCCTGTGCTTTATTCTCAAAGAAAAAAGATCAAGAAAGGTCGCCAATGCCAAAGAGAGGTTGAGTGAAGTGGGAGAAAGACAGGCACAAAACACTTAGAGCATCCACCATGAAAATTCAGGATCAATAATCCTCTCTATTACAATATAAAATCAGATCAACAGAGCTGGCTTTCATCCCACCTAAATAGCAGCTCCTGTCATTGCAGCCCTTTCACCGTATGTTTTTAAGTGATTGCAAGCATCTCAAAGATTTTCATTTTCAGAAACGTTACATAAATAATTCTGGGATTTGACATGCTCTTTGAAAGTTTAAGATGAAAAACTGAATAATCCTCCCCTTGCAGGGATTATCCATTCTTCATCCTTACACAAAATACAGGAGTGCATTAAGTAAAGAACATGTGGGTTAAAGATAGTGGGGTTATTAAACAGTGACTATTTCTTATTTAAAACTTCGTTACAACCATCAGTGATTAAATACATCACATCAGTATGGAAAATATAAGTTAAATGTCCAAGTTCAGCCTTCAAATAACCTGAGTATAATGTTCCTTTCTATTCAAGATGATAAATTTCATTCTACAGGTTTTAATTGGTTGGTGACCATTATGTTGAAGTGCTAGTGACAGAACTGGACAAGTAATCCATAGGGAATAATTTACTCAATTCAGCCATTTTTCTGCTTGCTTATTGTTCATAAAGAGATTGTAATATTCACACATTTATGTCCTCCTTGAATGTGTTCATCAAATAAGCTCATCACATTATTACCTGCTTGTAGCCCCTGCCTTGATCCTGCTGGAGCAAGGCATGGGATGTGTCCAGGGGCACACAGCAGTCACCAGAGAAGAGGAAACATGAAGATGGGGACCCCTTATCTCAGAGAAAGGATGATTAGAAGAAGAGAAGAGGTAGAAGTAAACAAAATAATGCAAGGATAAAGTGATGAAAAGGAAGAGCAGTTATTCTTCCTCTTGTAATATAAGAAAGAATGGGCATTCAATGACATTGTAAGCCAGAAACTACACAATGTAAAAAAAAAACCCAAACAAGGACCTCAAAAAATATTACAACATTGGAACCTATTTCACAGGACAGTACCAGTGCCAAGAGCTTAGCACAGTTCAAAAGAGGATTAGACATTTATATGGATAATGGAAATAACGGATCTGAGAACATGATTTTAAAAGCAATATAAATCCTTTTGTTTCAGGGCATCAGCAAGTCTTGCAAGGTCAATTCCTCACAAGTGCTTGTATTTGAAATTTAGAGTATAAGCATCTTGGTCTCCCACAGTCTAAGGCCACAGCTTGTGTAGTTTGTTTCTGTTTCTTGCTGGGATGTGTGGAGATTCTAACTGGATGCACAGTTCATACACACAGCCTTGCCGGTTTATTTTTTACAGCACTATCTTCAGCAACATCACTTACCTCAGTGTCCCTGATGGTGAGGAGGGTAGCCAGACCATAATCTGGAGCACAGGCTTTCACTATGGTTTCATTCTTTTTCTCGAGGACATTTCTGGAGGCACGTTTTGGAGGCTAACCCTGCTCTCAAGGTCTGCTCTGCAGCATCAGCTGCGGCTTCAGTAGAAGACAAAGCCAATTCCCATTTGCAAAGGACCAAGGAAGGAGGATGGCTGGCAGCTGGAGATGCACTATAGCTTTTCTAGGAGTAAGGGGCAGCACTTGGAAAGAAATGGAAGAGACCAGGGAGCACCATCACTTCTCAGCCTTAATGTCCACCTAGCACTTAAGAGTCTGTCTCAGATACATAGAGGAGAAGAAGTACTCAGAGGTCCCCTTCCCAGTTCAGTGCTTAAACATTGTGGCACGTCAATGCATTCAGTAACATCTTTGCTCATTTCTAGTAACCAGGGTTTGGCAGTGCCAAGAAAAACTGAAGCTTGTTTATAGGTGGGGAAGCTGAAGATCTTTCCCCATTTTGTATAGATTTCAAACCTTCAAAAGTCAACATTTAGATTTTATGCTTCGGATTCACCATTCCCTCTTCCTCATAGCATTAGCAGGCCATTTGATGATATGTGATTTGTTAGAAGGCGGGCATTTAATCAGCTTAGACATTAAATAGGTTCTGACATAGGAGCCTGGACAATGCTTGCGCAGTTCCAGTTCCCTCCAGACTCGCTATGAAAAATCATCTCCTGTTCCGTAATGAGAACAGTAAATTACAGAAAGCACATCGCGTATAATGACCATTAATCTCCCATGCTCCCTGGTGAGACCCTCACTAATTAGAAAGGTGAGAAAGGCTTTTCCTGGAGTAGAGCCAGACTTGTGCCTGTGTCACCACTTCACAAGGTTACTTGGTGGTTTGTGGTGCTGAGATTCCATTTCTCCAGGGTATTTCACTCCACACTGTTGAGGCTGAAGCTGGCTGTGTTCTGCTGATGCATGTTAAGTGATGTCAGCCAAGGCTGAGGATCAGGATTCCTCAGGGGATTTTTTCCTGTTCTGGTTTCACTATAAATAAGTGAATAACACTGCAGGTGCAAGGGTCCTAACCATCCAGACTGCAGGCACAGTTTTGACTAATCTGCTTCTGTCTCAACCATTTCATCTGACATATCCTGTCTAGTGCCACTGTGTACCCACACCCCCACCCTGAGCCCCAGGTGCATCTCTGCCCTGCCCTGAGACCAAATGGCATAGCCTGGCCTTATCTATATTATTAAACTCTGCTGGTCTCCAAATCTGTGTGGCTACCTCCAGGCAACCCCAGGGGAGTGGCCTCCTGAACCAAGCCTGATGTCCCTGAGATGCTGTCCAGGAACATTTGCCCAGCTCTGGTTACGATGAGGCAGATTCCTGGGGAAAAAAAAGTACTATAAAGACTACTGCCTGGATCTAATGGGCAACTGGATGCCATATGGGAGGGAAAAGTCTCGCTTTAAAAGTTCCCATTTTCTCTGGGGCAAGGAGCACAGTTTGTTCTGGTTTCTTTCTAAAAAAAGCAGAACTGACAAAATGATTTAGGAGACTGTGATTTTCCAGTCTGTTTGTCACACCATTTCCTGGCTGGTCCGCCCCATGTGAGGCTGTCTAACACTTTGTATTTTTGCATTTTGAATGCAATCCACCTGTGGGAACTGAGAAGCAGCTCCATAAAATTAACCCAGCTTTTGACCATCACATAGAGCATCAAGTCACTGGCAGGGAGCAAATATCCTTTCTGTTAGCAAGAGATAACATTCATTTTCTCCATCAGCCTCTAGGTACACAAATGTTGTCTGTCATCAGGAACTGATCTCAGAAATCTCTCACAAAGGCCATCCTAGGCAGTAATGAAGTTTCAGGAATATCCAAATAAATATCACTCCTAGTATAATGTCAGTCAGCTCTGTTTTGATTAAACAGTATCATCCACACACAGAATAGATACAGGAATTTGCCAACTATCCCTTTCTTCTTATTCTTTTTTTTCTCTCTCTCTTTTTTTTTTGTTTTGTTTTGTGTGTGTGTGTGCAAAAGTGGAGCCAGTGCAACAGATTTTCTTCTCTTTACCATTTTAAAAAATACCACTGCATTTTGTGGAGCACACCTCCTGCTAGGTCTCCTAGCAGGGTCAAAGAGGCAAACAACCCAGAGACTAGAGACGTTATTAGGAAGATGGCTAAAGGCTCTCACTGAAATAATCCAAATGGGGTGATGCTGAAATCAAAGGCTCCAGAAGAGCACCAGACAGAAACATGGGACTGTCACATGCAAATGCTACATCAGCTAACGGTCCAGCCTTGCACCAAGTGCAGAAGGAGCCATCCTTCCATTAGCTACCACTGGCAAACTAAGTGTAGTGGGGAGAGAGGGGGAAAACTGATTTTAAGATATCGCTGCTGTCTGCATAGAGGGCTGGTAGTCACATTGTGGGGTTGAGTTTCCCACCGCAGGAAGCTCTCAGCTTCTCTGCTGCCTCTCAGTATCTCAGCATACAGGGCAGGAGGCCATGACTGTTGTTGCAGGATACTGGTAGGAGCTCTGTCCTGTCACCAAGGTGCCCTTAGCAGTGACAAAGCTTAACAGTTCAGGCTGAGACAAATCAATCAAGTTGGCTTGGTACCCTTGGTATCTGTCTACTGTAAATTAAGGGCCAATCTAAAAAAGAAAAAGACTTTACTCTCATAGCAGACATACTGCTCGCAGTCTGCACACTCCATTCGAGCAAGCAAATACACTGCATGTAGTAAACATGTGTATTTTGGCAGGGACATTCTCTGGAGCTCTCGGAAAATGTGTGCTGAGTGCCAAAGTAAAACCCAAGGTATGCTTTAGAAAGGTTGCTAGTCCCACTCAACACGCTAGTTTGATACACCTTCAAAATAAACTGTGATAGGCCAAGCATGAACATTGGAGAGATGAGGTGCAGAATTCTAGCAAATTAAATGTGCCAGAGTACTGGACTGATCATAGGAACGCAATTTTCTGTTGTCAGGCTTTTGGCCTGGGTGTGCTACTGCTCACCCATACATTGCTCAGGAGTTAGCACAAAGCAGGGACCATTTCCAAAAGCAGTCTGGACAGAGCTGCACAGATCTGCAGGTGAGGAAAATTGCAAAGCATTGACCAGGGAAGACAAGTCAGCTTCCCTTGGGGCAGGGACCAGGCTCTGGCAGTGTTTGATTCACTAGTGTTCATGAAGCCATGTCCTCTGGACAAAAGGAGTTGGTTTCTCTTGGATTTGGTGTTAAGGATGATTAAGAACACGAAGATGAGAAGGGAAAATATCTTCCTCTGTGATTTCACCACCCAGCCTCTCTGCTCAATGACAATACTCGGACAGCCCGGTGATTGCTCTACCATAACATTCGTATTTTTTTCAGACAAAACATGCCCTCTTTGAATGGCACCTATATTCAAAAACACCACTTCCAGTGGGTTACAAACATTGCTAGTACACCAACCATAGTGCAACAGCAATCAGCCCATTGCCTGAAGGGATGAAAGGGAAGACATCAACAAGGGACCAAGATCCTTAGATGTATCTACAGTCACAATCCTTCCCCTTCCTTCTGCTGTGAGCAGAGAAGTGCTGAAATCCTCAAAGGTTTGGAAAAGATGCTTAAATGCCTTGGAGGAACTGGAATTCAATTACTTTCTTCATCTGTATTGCTTCCATTTGCCTGCTTAGTTGCTATAATCAGAAGGAAAAGAGATGCCGTCAGATATCCTCCCATCTCCTGCACTTCCCCAGGCACTGACTTCGGGTAGACAATAGGAGTGTATCTGCTTATCACAGCTGGCATTGCAACCGAGAAAAAAGGACCATGAGGGAAATCAAAGAGCTGCTCACACACAAGTACGTGTGTACACAGACACAACACAATAGCAGACTGTAATAAGCGACCTTTGGGGAGGCACACAGAGGAGCTTTGTTGTTCTTATATCTGGTGTCAGAACTCAACATGTAAACCAAGGAGGTTCTTTTACTTGCTTTCTCATTCATGTCTGCTCTGTAGAGCCTAATTAAAGGCACTCTGTTGCCAGATCAGTGAAAACGTGAAGCTTGTATATAAATCCTTTCTCTACAAACTGAAAAGCCAAAATTATGTTATTCATCTCTGCTTAAGAAACAAGCAAATTTTAAACCTGGAGCAGTCTCAGAAGTAACACCTAGCTATAAAACAAAGTAATGTGAAAACATAGCTTTGAGAAAACATGGCCCTGTATGTTTATTGATATGCTTACTGATGGTAAGACCATAACATCTATCCCAGCTGGATAACTCACCATAAAAGTTTTGAAAGAGACACACATCTATTTTGAAAATATATTTCCTTTTGTAAACATAAAATATGTTTCATTTACATTGTTCAAGTATGTCATCTTTTCTGAGCAGAAAAGCAAATTAAAAGGTGAAGGCAGAGGTCTGCAAACTTGCAACATTCTTTCCCAAGAATACACGTTTTATTTGTGTCCTAATAAACATAAATAAAGCAAGGTAGCATCTAAGAAAATTAAGAGCTAGGCAGAAATGTAGAGGAAGGTCTGACAGTAATAGAAAAGAATATAAAGTGCTGCTTATGTATAAAAGTGGACTCTGGGCTAGTTTAGGGCTCTGCAGTGTAATTCAGTTCAAAGAGCAGAGAGGAACTGGGACTACTGGATTCCCTCACCAGGAACAGGAAACTGCTTTTTCTTTTGATGGCAGAAGAATATATACCTGACATCAAAGCATCACCCTGAAAGAGGACCCAGCTTATAGACCCTCCTCCAGGCAACACCACTTCTGCCTTCCACGAGACCCGAGTTTTTACGGCCTTTCCTTGCAGGAAAAAACAGAGATCCCCTTCCCCATCTGAGAACAGTTAGCTTTATATTTGACTTGAGATCCATTTTCACTTCCCTGTGACATTTACTCATCTTGCCCTGCCTGGTTCTCATGCATTTTATATCCAGGAAGCACTGAATTTAAAAGTGGGTGGTGGCTTCGCATGGGGGTTCCCTGGGAATGAGGGTTCCCCTGAGCCGCAGTGCTGGGCAGCCCTCGCCCGTACCAGTAGCTCACAGGGATAAAGCTGAAGCAGGTTTCTGCCCACTTGAAAGCTGAAGCAAGTTTCTGCCCACCTGCAGAGTTCACCTGCCTGCAGATTGCTTCAGGCTGGGATTTTACCATGTGCCTATGGCACTGCATCTTAAGCAGCTCTTGCAGCTGGTATCTGGTAATCAGATGCTGGGAACAGCATCGGCACCTCCCCAGTCATTTCCCGGGGGCTGATGTTCAAAACCTGGCACTGTGGCAGCTTCCACAGCAGCGTGGGCACAGCTCCGACAGCGATATGCTGTTACACAACAGATCCGCCGCTCTTCCGACGGGGACGGTAGGCAGGGAGGCTCTGGAATCCTTAATGTCCTCTGCTAAACCCAT
This sequence comes from Actenoides lindsayi, assembly GCA_025331215.1. Lineage (NCBI taxonomy): Eukaryota > Metazoa > Chordata > Aves > Coraciiformes > Alcedinidae > Actenoides > Actenoides lindsayi. The sequence goes on along the minus strand of WTSP01014572.1, from coordinate 20,992 downwards.
CTCTGCATTTATTTATTACTAGTGCCCAGCAGCCCGCTGTAATATTAGAGGTGGCAAGGAACGTGTGAAAGGATGAGATGCTGGCATAAAAACTGGGAAACAGTTGCTTCTGCATTGCACAGGCAACGCTCTGGGGAAAGCTCCTCTGCTGAGGACACGTGACTTCTGTGATTCCCCTTGCAAAAAGGCAGTGTTTGCAGTGGGCATCATCTATGCCATGTTGTACCACTAACAAAATGCACAAACCACATGAATACTAGCTACATTTAGTCTCCCAAATTACGTTGTTTTCCCAGCAGGATCCTTGGGCCTGATCCAGATGAAGGGATATCACGGTGGGATCTGCACCAGGTTACATAGCTGGAAAGTATCCCCTCAATTTCTCTTGGGACCGGAACCCCCTGCTCTGCTGATACAACTGTGCCAGGCAAGACAGGACTGAGCGGTGGCTTGCTCACCTTTCAACCCACACCAGTGACACACACAGACTGTTTACTCACCAAACTAGTTTTGCTCTTTGCTGAGACATTGAGGAGCAGAGAAAACACAAAACCTAACTACTAGGCCATAGTCAGCTCCTCAGAGTAAATATTCTCAAGTTTTTGGTACCTTGAGTGTGAAGATGAATAACTTGGTGAAAGCTAAGTGGCTGAATAAGAGCCCTGAAACACAGTGACAGGCCCTGAAACACAGTGACAGGCACTGAGGCCTCTTCAGAGGGAGACAATTTCGTCCCTCCCTTCCTCTCTCCCTCCATTCCTCTGTTCAGTTTTCCTAAGGATGAATCACATCTCTTGTGCACCAGGAGCTCTTTTTTTGGCAGGTTAGGCACTTATTCCATGCAGCTTTTCGGGAGCCATGAGTTTGCTGGCACTGTGCTGGCCTCCAGCGAGCAAAGCACCTGAGAGCAAAGCACTGGCAAGCCTGCACCCTTTTTGGAAATTGAGCTCCTAGTCGTGCTGTGGCTTGATTCCCTGTTTGCAAAATGAGCATATTAATCCCTCCTTTATCCCACTGTTTATCATCCTCGACTCACAAGATTGTAAACTCTCAGAGGCAGGGCTGTCTATTAGGATGCGTGTTTGGTTCAACAGAGCCTTGAAACCCTTAGGAGTCTCTAAATGCTGCTGTTTATATATTATCATATTATTCATCCTGATTAATTTCTGGGTTGCATCTTTAAATGAAGATTGCTATTTCCTGAACCCTCAGTCCAGAGTTCACGATCCAAATTTATCCCTGCTGTCATGCCATTAAGTTACATTACGGTTAATAATTCCTTGCTTTGAACGCACTGGCTTGTACTTTCCCATTTTGTACTTCTTTTACAAGTGATAAAGGATTGCTTTGAGGAGTTTTCATTGCGAAAGAAATCAATTCTCTGCTAGCAGGGGAAGATAGCGAGGTCCATATAAGGTGATCTCATACCACCATTGCTCCCTTGAACAAGAGTATATTTTTTTTGCAAGCTGTACATCTGGATGCCAGCTTTCCAAGGGCCAGGGTTGATCTATCAAACACTGCAAACCAATCTATCTTTAAAATGAATGATGATGCAAATTGTTCTCAGAAAAGTAATCTATCAAAAAAAGCATATAAATTACAGACTGGACCTGTTGGTGGGGGAGGAATGCTATGTGGTTTATATCAAGTTAATCCACTGCCAAAACTTTCACTGATTTATATACTGATACGGCAACCCCAGGCTAAAGGTAAAATGGGCACAATGACAACAAAGACCCTGTTTCTGCAGAGGCTTTGCACATGCCTAACTCTCTGCTTGCTCCTAGTCTGCTTGGAGGAAGCTTCTTAATCCACTGCCACCTCAGAGATTCCAAGGTGCTCCTGGATGTACCACAGGGTAGAGGGTGCCTGCAAACAGCCATTGAAGCAAAAACTGCTCAGTTGGATGCCCAGATCCAGCCATGCTGCTGGGACAGGTACAAGGAAGAGTTGGGTGAGTGATGGCAGCTCCTCCACATTCATCAGGCCCAGGTCCAAGCTCAGCCTTATTCTCAACTACAGAGGGCTTATGCAGGCAGGGGACAGTTGTCCTGGAGGCCCCATTAGTCCCAGCTCCATCACCAGAACACTGGCCACCCCCAGCCCCAGGGCTCAGTCCCAGCCCCAGTGCAATGGCTGAGGTGCTGCTCACATCACTGTTACCCTGACCAATGGACCTCAGACCTGATCCAGGACAACATCCTGGACATTATTAGCAATAAAATCATTAATAATCATCAGCCTGTCCCTGCTGTGAGTCTCTCAGCCACTCAGCAGAGCCTTCTGCCCATTTCCATCATGGCAGCAACCCCTCTCTTTGCAAACGGACTCAGAGAAAGTCATGCCAAGGTTGGCTCATCCCAGAAGCACCCCACATTTCTGGGCTATACCACTGACTCCTGCACCAAGGAGCTCCAGAGCGGAGAGGACAAGTAACCCTGTGGATGGTGGGTGTTCAATGGGACCCAGCTAACCTTGTGTCCTGTGTGACAGGAAAATAACAAAGGCTCGTTACTTGCTGTAATTACTCACACCAGGCAGTGCACAGCTGAGACCCTTTGATATTTCAGTGGCAGGTGTTGTTGCTTGGGGGACATTTAATACTGTCTATGTTACGCACAAAAATTAGATTGCATGACCATTGAAAGAGTAGCGCCAGGCACTCAGAAGCTGAGAAGTGCCAGAAATAGGATTGCTAATGTGTCCTTCATTTAGTCTACTTCTGCATATCTACTTGATAAAGTCTTTAATTACATGATCTCATGTTTAGAGTTGTAGTATAAAACAAGCTCAGGGAAGCTCAAATCAAGCTGTATGGCAACTTCAAACGTGTTTTTTGCTAAATGCTCGGGTCCTACTGTGAGCAAGGCAATGTATTTTTAGGGCAGCATTTTTGTTCATAATATGCGCATTTGCCAAATCTATTTTGTTTCTCGCACAGTTCTGCTCTGCAGTACCTCTGATACAATGCTGACTGAAGCTATTACCAGTGCTGGGAAGAGCAATCAGAAGCCATGTGAATTAGGGAGTCTTTATTACAGGCTAAGTGAGGTTTCAGCTAATTGATGAGACAAGGTAATTTCTGTGATTGAAAGTCTTTCCTACAGATAAAGCACTGCATTATTGTCAGGTACAGCTTTGATTTTTCATTAATTACTATAGTAACTTTGGAAGAAGGGGGAAGTATGTAGCCCACATATGGTAAAGAAAACCAAAGTGTATGCTTGGGAGAGTCCCACTGTATTTGTCTGAGCTGAAAAACAGGATGTATCTGCTGGTAGACATCTATCTACTGAGGTATTTTTCCCCTGCTGCACTGTTTCTCTTGGCAGCATGATGTGCTAACTTTAGAAGTGTCTGAATGCCTTTGCTAAAGTATTAGCACAAAATAAGCTCCTTTGTGTTTTATCCATTCATGCTTCTTAATTTATGTTCTGGCATCACTTTTCCTTGTATTGTGAAAGTTAAGAGCCTTCACATGGGGCCAAAATCTGTTTGTGCACAGGCAACAATCAGGATAAGTACTCATGAAGGCGGTTCAACTGCATCTGAGAAAGCCAGATCCCACTGTGTCTGTTATTTACAATCAAATTCACACATGCCTACCTCAAAATCTTGCTCAGAAAGTAAAAGTGCATCTTCCTCTGTCTCAAGACAACGACAGGTTAACCAGAAACAGGAATGAACCATGGTGCGGGGGGCCAGAGCCATGCTCCCCACCGTGCAAGTCTGGACTTCCAGTTTGCCCCATGCTGGGAGAGCCAGGGGCCACCATGAAGTCTATCAGCAAAGCCAAAACATGCCTAAAGTGAAATGATCCTTTTTCTTTTGATTTGTCTCTGCTTTACAGCAGTGTGGTTTATTGCCTGGGAACGAGACAATAATAATAAAATAAATAAAAAAAATATATCTGCAACAATAAATAATGTGAAGCAGGATATTCAAGAACAATAATCCAAAGCACTGCATGAAGTGAGGGCCTTTCCCTTAAAACACTGCACACTGCAAGTTCCCAAGGGCACCAAAACCCAGTCTTTCATGTTTTTTATGGAACCAAGGGAATTGCCGGTGCTTGACCTATGAAGAAAATGTATATTTTATGGAGGGTGATACCGAGCCAAGAAGACCAATGCTATGAAGCTTGACTGAGTTACACCATTTGCAGAAGCAGCTGCAGCCCAAGAAGTTTAAAACTTCACTTTTTGCAAACCCAGAGTAATTCACCACCTTCCCAGTGAAAAGAACAGAGAAGCGGAAGTGCTTTGGGAGTATTTACATCTGGGGCAGAGGGGTACTCTTTAAGTTAACTCTTCCTGAGGCAACTCCAAAGATCATCCTTAGGGCAGACTGACAAACACTGGCATGGGAACTTGCCTGGAAATCCCAGGTGCTGGAAAAGATATGGGCAAACCCCTGGAAAACAGGCTGCTGAGGGGCCCCTTTTTGCAGATAGGTAGCAAAAAAAAAAATTGGAAGAGCCCATTTACAGAAGCTTTCAATCTCTTTGGATCCACCAACCATCCTTGCCTTGACCAAACATCAACTCTACCAGTTGGGAGGTGAGAGTGGGACATGGGCCTTAGTGTTAGGGCTGCCTGGTCTTGCTGCCCCCAGATCTCCGGGACAGCAAGAGGGGAAGTGATGTCTCTGAACTTGCCAAAGCACCTGAGGTTTGGCATCCCAGCAGAGAGATGAGCTCTGTGGCCTTTCCTCTCATGCACATGTCCCCAGGCTGCACAGTTGCCATCAAACCTGCATGCCAAAAACACATTCCTACATCATGACTCATTCAGGGCTTTCCTGCCTTTTTTCTCAAATTTCAAGCCCTAGAAACTGGCACTTTTCACTCTTAACTGCTTTGTTCCATCCACTTCACAAGATGATGCTCCTGCAATGTTCCTGACTCAAAGCTCAGCTCACACAGACAGCTCAGACCACAGATGACTGGTAAAGAAGGAAAGAAGGATGGAAAGCAAGAGGAAAAGATCTCTCCCAAAAGCACCAGCACACCCAGAGTCTCATTTCAGCTTACCAAAACACAGGCCAACACAAAGACATAATGACTGCAAAGTTGGCAGGTAAAAGTTAAATAATGGTACCTGCCAACTACAGGGTGAACATGATGCTAAGAAAACATGGCTAAATGCAACACGTGAAGCAGTCCAAAAGAAAGCAAATTAAGCATCTACATTATCTCTTTTGAACTGTTTATAACTGGGGTCTGATCACATTCCTATTAAGGTCAATGGAAAGATTCCAGGTAGCCAGGACCCAAGTTGGGTTTGGCACCATACTTTTGGCTCCGTTGCCTTGTTCTGGGATGTTAACAAACATGGTTAATAGTGTGAGAGGGCTAGAAGACCACTGCTGCCTCTGGGCTGCACAGTTCAGAACAAGGAACTGGCTCACCAGCCCCGGGGGAGAAAGGCAGCTCTGTCTGCTGCAGAAACACATCGCCTGATTCAGATGCAAAGCTTCTAATTTATGCAGACAGACATACTTGTACACAAATAAACACGCCAGTTTTCCATCACAGCATGTGGATGAGTGGGCTAATAAAAAAGGATGACATATCTTTCTCTTACACACACGCAGTCACCTACACAAAACCACGCTAAAAATATTTTGTAAAGGCAGCAGTCAAACACACTGAATAGGGAATGGCAGAATTAAGACTGCCTCTTCATTTTGATACAGTTTTAAGGATTAAAGTTAAGCAATAGTAGTATTGTCTTCAGTATTATGCAAACAATTCCTGCTCTGTTCATTCTGAGAGAACACATGTTGCATTAAAAATATTCTTCTTTTTTTTTTTTCTATCTAAAGTCTTGGGGGAAAAACAGGAAACAAAACCCAAGTTTTTTACAAATAAAGCTTCTGGGGCAAACCCACAGAGATTAGAAGATGTCAGAATTAATGCTGCCCAAAGATGGAGATGCTTCTGATTTACTCACACACCCATCTCTAAGGGAAGTGAACCAATACTGCACAGCAAGCCCTGACTTTGAGTGACTAACTCTGCAATCTCAGTGGCAACCTTTTAACAGAAAACATTTGTATATTTAAATTCCAGGGGGGCATTTGCCTGTTTGTTTTCAGAAAAACAAGATGAACACTGTGCCACCATGGTGTCCCCCACCACTGGTGCTAGCCAAGTCACCCTGGCTGCCATCCTTAACAGCCTAAAGAAGATGAGACTTTGGCCAAATGTTTGCTAACTAAGTTTGCACATGCTCCTTCACGTCTATATCATGCCTGAGCTCTTTCCCCTCCAAACCGTCCCTGCTCCGGGCCTGTCATATCATTTCTCCACTCACCAAATTCCCAGTCTCCTCGTCTTGCCAGCCTTATCTCTATTCCTCTCATTTCCCAGCCCTTATTTCATTGCTCAACCATTCTCAGTTCCCCATACCTAGTCTTTTTGCTATGCATTTCCCATTCTCCCTTATATTTCCACCCTTTCTATCCCTCACATCTCACCTTCATCCCATCCTGCTCCCTCTCCTAATTTCTTTTCCCTTCCCTTTCAATTCATTTGAGGCAGCAATATCCCTACTGCTTGGGTTCAGCAGTTCTCAGGGACACGCTGGGGACAAACTCTGTGCTGCCAGGCCTGGCAGTGCACTGCCATCACTGGGAGGGTCCTGCACATCCCTGCACTGGAGCATGCTCTGTGCAGATACATCATTTGGGGTGCAAATCAAAAGTTCAAGTGAGTCTCTGATGAGCATGTGAAAATCGGAATTTTTCCCCAAACTTGCCACTGAAGCAGATTTTAGTGACTACTGGAATGGGAGAGAAAGAGTAAAAATATACTAGACGCAGGATCAACCTGTGGCAAGTATACCCTCCCCATTCAAAAGCAATGACATTTCCATCTTTAGTATGGGCAAACAAACCATTTAAATTCTTGGTACTTTCAGGAATTATTTGGCAGTAATGCTTTTTTGCATCTCTGTAGCATCTCTTAACCAAGACTTCTGGACATGGCTTGTAAGCCTCAGACAACTCTATTCTCCCAAAGGGCAGGGAAATGACAGATAAACAGATGGAGAGCGATGAACAAGCCATCAGCACACCCACAACAACCCACCTGCTCAGGCTCCTTGTGTGACCTGCAAAGCACCCTCCTGGCAACTCCCCAGAGGTGTGATCTTTCCAGATTTCACTTTAACGGTACAGTCACTATATCTAATAAATGAGAAAAATAGAAGTTTTGCTCCACATTTATCACCATCCTATTAAGTATATTACTTATGAACAACACAAAAGCATGTGCAGCTTATTAAGGTGGGAAGAGATCCATCCTTCAGAATATAACACCTATTTATGTTCATGCAGGAAGTAACCCAAATGTTTGTCTTCCCTGACTTTATTCCTTCCTTAGCTAAGCCAGGACCTCTCCCCAGAGAAACCTGACCCTCCCTTTCTGCATTCAGGGATTCTGCTCGAAGAGGCTCAAATACGCCTCTATCTGCTGGCTTCTAGTTAATATTTGTACTGTTCCATGCTTTCCTTTCCTGATTAAAAAGAGGAAAAAATGGCTTATTTTCTTTAATCATCATCTGAACATATCCATCATCATTAATAATTTAATTTGAATTCACAGACATGAACCATAATGGCATAATGCCAGTCTTGGTCTGGATGGGACAGAGTGAGTCATTTATCAGAAAATGGATGGGGGAAAAAAAAAAAGCCTTTATGCTTTCCAGTGTCTAGGAGAGATACAGAACTCTATTTCAAATCACATCCAAAAGGTAAAAGCTATAAAGACTTGAAAGACAGCTCCGAGGCTTCCCAGACTACCTGCCTACACAGACTTCACTGCTTAGACCTGAAAAGCCTGAACAACATGTTTCAGTTATTACAGAGAACTTCACTAAAACAGGCAGGTGCTGGCATGATTTTAGGGCTGCAGAAGTTCTCAGAGGAAAAGTTGTGCTCCACTTGCCAGTCTGTCTCCCCAGTCTTTTTCTGCAGTCATAACTAAGGAAGTTGTTTGCATAAAGACCATGAAATGCAACTGCTGAAATGCAGTAAAACACATTGGTTGATAGTGAATGCAAAGAAAGAAGGTGGGTGGAAAGAGATTTGTGTCGATATGTGATGAATTCTGAGGGCTGGTAAACCACAGATTTAGAATCTCAACTAAGGATTTTCTGAATTTTTATAATTTAAAAACTGAACGCCCACAGTCCTATAGCTCAGTTTGTACCATTTCTTCTCAGGTCCTCTAAGGACTAGAGAAATTTTTTTTCTATTCTTGCATCTCTTGGCTCATGGTTTGCCCTTGCAGCAACAAGTGAACTCATGATTCTTCATGCCACCCCTTAAGTCTGGATTGACATATTCGCTCTGAGATTTCTCAAGATAAAATATATGTCCACATGTCCAGGAAGTCTGCAGCTACCATGGTGTGAGTGTCCAGCCTGATCCCTCTAGCTCGTCCTACCCTTTTAACAGATTTCATGTTGACTACACACATCAAACGCTACAGTCACACTGTGTGAATCTGGCACTTCCCAGCATTGCAAGTTTACTGTGCCTGCAGCGTACAGCCAACACACACACGTGCAGTGTATCTGCCCAGCACAGCAGGACTGAGTCCTATTGCTCATGCACACAGCAACCATGCTGTGCTGGCACAGTAAGTGCAATGCTTTCCAAAAGCATCAGACTTCACCTGTACACACACCATGGACATGATTGAGGTTTCTGGATACACAGCAGCCCAGATAGATTTATTACCCGTTAACTCTAAGTTAGTGACAGAACATCTGGAAACCCTGAATGAATACAGAAAATTCTCAAGACTCTCTGGGTAAAGTTTCTAGTCAAAAAAGGTAATCGTGTGCATGAAAATGCCAAAAAACCCCATGATTTAAATTACAATTTGGCATTAGGATCCACTGGTATGGTCTGCCTGCATGCAGACCACAGGCTGATGGATTTAAGTGGTGGGCAAGTGAATGGCTGTATAGTTTATAAATAAATCTGTTATTTTTTGTGAAAGAAAATGTTGTTTGCCTATTGTCGGTGAAGCAGGATTATTTACACTCAATCTTTTGACTACCACCTATGGCAGATCTACAGGAAAACATCCTTTTAACTAAACATGTGACTGTTGGACATGTTTGATGACAATGTATTTCAAAATGATCAAAGTCAACTGTCGGAGAAATTAGATTAGTCATTATTAGTCTTCAGTAGTTCCCATGAGAACCTTAAACAGTTGGTGGTTCTTCTTAAAAGATTAGAGTAAGCCTTGTAATATGTCAGGATGAAAACAGTAAAGATTTGGAAAAAAGAGCAAAGTGCTGTCTTTGTTTCTGAAAGTGGATGGTTTCAAATTCAGGCTTTTAATTGTACTGAATTTTATCAGCTTATAATACAGAAAACATTGGAAAAGGTCTATATCTTTCCATGAACTGCGGTAAATGGTGTTTTAAATTCATTCCTCTGAAAGAATCTGGTTCAAATTGGCCAGCATCAATGCCAGTAGATGTATTTCCACACCATTTCTCCTCATTGCATTCAATTCTTACCAATGCCAAAATGAGAAATTATGCTGATAAGCAGTCACAGGACTAATTATTACACACTGAATCTCACAGCCTTATCAGTAAAGTTGGAACAAAGTTTGCAGTATATTAGCCATGACCTAACAATAAAGGTGAGGAGCTTCAGAGCGAAATGAGATGAAGCTTTAGCTATTACAACTGCTGGCCTGCAGCATAAAATAAACCCCAAACTTCTGCATTGACTGTTTTATTCCTTCCACAACAGGAAACTTGCGTGAAAAACTTTGAGTGTAAAAGTGGAAATTCCGTAAATTCAAATAGTATCACTTACTTAAGTATATCACTTAAGTAATATTTAATGCAAACAGGCATACAGATAATCTAGAATATCTGTGAACAAGGATTTCTTCAAAGCAGTAGCCAAGATTTCTCTTTGAAACAGCTTGTTTGAAGTCTCTTTGCATGGCCACAAAACAAAAGACTCTCTGTTTTAAGGATTACATTAAAGGATTATTTTTTATTATTATTATTTATTTGTCAGAAAATTCTGGTGAAGGAGAGACCCCCAAATTGCTATGGAGAGTATTATGGCTGTCATTTCAAAGACTGATAAGTTCTTTAGATCTTTCTCCAACAGTGAGATAATCATGCATCTTTGTCCTTTCATTATTTCTTAGCCCAAAATTTATCAAAGAGCAAAATTTTACTGCATTTTGATGTTCTTTACTATCAGTGCTTTCTTTTTATTTTTTTCTTTTTAAGCAACCCTGAAGCAAATGCCTTAGATATCATAAAAGGACCTAAACTCTTAAACTCTTAAAAGTATATAACAGCATGGGACTTATAAAAAATAAAGTATCATCTGCTGACCAAGCTTTCGTACTCCTTACTTGTGCAATTGGTCTGCATGCTGTTAGAGAAGGCCCTTTTTTCATTCAGTGCAAAATACCATAATGCAAACAATGTGCAGTCATTTCTATGTTGTGTGGCTTTTGGTCACATGAGGTTCTTATGGTAGCAGCTGTTTTCCTGGTTTACTTACTCAGTGCAGCCCCTCCAAAACCACTGAAGCCACAACAGCAGTGACATATTTAGTCCTTAGAGTTTTAAGGACAGAAAGGATACTTGTGAGCAATTTCCTTGCTGACAGTAGCACGAAGGCAATGGAAATTTACCCCTGGGTTTCTGCAGCCAACCCAACAGCCCCAGACTGAACCAGAGTGGTGGTCTGAATCTTACCTGGCCTTCACATGGTTGCTGATTTTCCAGAGAAAGTGCAGGCTTCCCGTAGTGAAAGTGTAGGTTCCTGACTAGCTACTTACTCTTCCCAGCTATCTTCCACAAACCCCCTTAGAAGCAGCCCATGAGCTCCTTGGCTATACCAGTACCAGTGAAGTGATGACAACTGAGATGCTGGCTCTGATGCTGCCCCAAATCACTCCACTTGACTTCTAGCACTTCCCCTGGTTCCTGTTTGTCCCTGGCCAGCTCTTACATGTAATGCTGAGGCACTGTTTGGGAAACAGCCAGGCCAGAGACCATTCCCAGATGGTGATTATGGACAAGGCTTCCCTGTTTTGGGAAGAAAAAGGGATGTAGTCTAGCCAGATGGACGCAAATTAGGCCATGTATTTCTTGCTCTCATGGTCAACAGTCCCTGTGGCTCAGGGGTTTCCTGAGTCAAAGCTGGAGGTTTTGGGGGAGTTTAACCATTCTTAATTAATTTTTACTCCCTGAATTTGTCCAAATGCCTGTTGGACCCATGGAAAGCTTTAGCATCCTTTGGCAAACAGTTCCACAGCTCATTTCAGTGTTACTGTTACCACACTTAAATGTAAGTGATAGTAAATCTATCACATCTTGCAAACTATTCCAGAAGGATAATGGTTTTAATAACTGTTGAAAAGGCTTGCTTTGCTTTCTGTCTGAGTATGTCTAGCCTGAACTTCCAGCAGTTTGGTTCCTGTTAATGGATTGTTCATTAGCTGGGAGGGAGGGGGAAATCAAACCAAAACAAAGCATATTACCAAATACCTTGTCCAGGTTAACTGTGATCAAGCCACTACTTAATCTTCTCCTCTATATGCTAAATGAACCAAGTTCTTGAAATCACTCCTAATACGACATCCTTTCAAAACTCAAATAATTATCCTGAATATGCTTAGACATGATTTTCCTTTCAAAAAGGAGCCCCTTTTTGTCTGTGTTAAACACACCTTGAAAGAAATAAATAACATTTACTCTCTTATGTTTTTGACATCCTGAATATGTTGCAAAGAACCCTTTGGTCTGTCTCCATGGAGAAATCTTCTAATTGTAAAATAAATAATTTCACAATAAGCATCCCACAATATCCCTTTATGTGCCAACTGTACTCCAAAATAAAAGTGGATTTTAGTCCAAAAATGTAAGCCTGAGCTGGAAGCATGCTAAGTACTATGGAATATAAACAGCTTATTCAGCACTACATGCTTTGGGAAATTTTTCCATGGAGACAAGCTCTTTCTGAACATGAGAATGGCACTAATTTGTCCATATGCATATAATTAAATTCATTCCACTGATTTTCTTGGAGGTTAGTGAGAATATGAGGAGAGATCTTTATAATAACTTCACACCATCAAATGTGAAACAGCAGATCTTCTTACAAGAGACATATTGTCAAAGGAATAAAAAAATAATGTCTATATAGTTCCATTGACCTGGCAGTAGAAATACTAAGTGTTTCACATTAGATCTGGATTTCAGGTGTATTTTCTCTCACATCCCCATATTTTTCTGTTGTATATGATTAATATTGAAACATAATCTCCTGGTTGAATGAAATTAAAAACCTGAAAACTAGGCATGCATTAAATTTGTTTCAGAGAAACTATACAGTGATGATAACTACTGAAAAAATTAACACCTCTTTAAATCTTGATTTTCAAGTTCATAACACTCCTTAGACTTTCAGGCATACGTTGTAGATTTCCGATTTCTATGGAAGGAATAAATCTCTCCAAATGTTAATCTTCCATTTTACGCATCCATCTCGCCAAAATCACATGAATCGATTTACTCTACAGAGATTTCATTTTCTTCAGCAGTGACACAAGAAGAACTTACTGCATGGAGATGTAAATCACATTCATATATGCTGTATTTCCAGTATCCTTGCTGAAGTTGAAGTGAGTACTTCTTGAGCAAAAACTAGTGGAAGGATTTTTCAAAGCAGGTCACTTAGAGCAATATTACCACAGAGAACTTTTACTTCATAAGTGAAAATATGTCTTCAAATTCTCCAAAGTACCTCTGCAGTATCAGACAAGGCGCCAGTAAAATGGGTGGCATTTGAAGCTGAACAGGAACTGTTCTGCTGTGCAAAAGATGATCTTAGAGGACATGAGAAGGCATATAGAACTCTCTGTTGAGAGTCCTTTACAAAAACCCAACCTTCACACTAGTGCATTGAACCAGGTTTCATCAAAACCCTGCTGGAAACCAGTGCTTTTACCTTGTGAAATGAAATAACAGAGTTTAAATCATTATGGTTGGAACCTGAATCCTGAATATGAACAGGATCATTCTCTTTCATCTTCAGAGGGACACCAGATATCATATACTACACATCTGAGAAGATGGCCACTTGACTCACAGGACTGACAAGCTAAATTCCTAGTACACTGAGATGTGCAAATCAGACAAGGGACTCCCATTTTGCTAATTGTCTCCTCCTGCCTTAAAATTAAACTTCCATAGAATCATAGAATCATCAAAGTTGGAAAAGATCTTTAAGATCATGAGGTCCAACCATTAACCCTACTCTGTCAAGTCCACCACTAAGCCATATCCCCAAGTACCACATCTATATGTCTTTTAAACACATCCAGGGGTAGTGACTCAACCACTTCCCTAGGCAGCCTGTTCCAGTGCCTGACAACCCTTTCAGTGAAAAAATTTTTCATAATGTCCAGTTTAAACCTCCCCTGGTGCAGCTTGAGGCCACTCCTTCTTGTTCTGTCACTAGTTATTTGTGAGAGGAGACCAGCACCTACCTCTCTACAACCTCCTTTCAGGTAGTTGTAGGGAGCAATAAGGTCTCTCTTTAGCCTCTTCTTCAGACTAAATAGCCCAAATTCCCTCAGCTGCTCCTCATAAGACTTGTTTTCTAGGCCCTTCACCAGCTTTCTTGCTCTTCTCTGACTTCAGCATCACCTTTAACATATTATTAGAGTGCATTTGCCATTTACTGCAAGAGAAACAAGACCATCCCAGTTATACTGGTACAACAGCTACAAAAAAAACCTATTCAGGTACCTCAGAATTGTCAGAACTGCCTTACTATGTGAATTTTCTAGGTTCCCAATAACTTTAATAGCAGTAACCTTGCTTTGCAATTAACATCAAAAGAGACCTCCAGGGATTTCAAACCTCCTTTTGAAATTTAATTCATTATCATAAGGTTAACCCTCACCTCACAGACTGTCTCCCCCAGCAGTGGCACGCTTTAATCTCAGAGGAAAGGTCTTGAAGCTTTCAAACAAGTCAGGCTGGAGTGTGATTCCACCTACCTCCTCTGTAGTTTTTTCTCACCAACTTTTCTCATCATCAGTTTCAGCTTCCCTTTAAAATTTGTTTTCTATTTAATTTTTCTTTATGTCTCTAGCACTGTAATTTAATGCCACCCTCTTTAAAAAAAAAAAAGAAAAAGCAGCAAAAACCAAAACAAAGTCTTGTTTAACAGATTAAAAAAAAAACAACTAAAAAAAAACCCCAACAAACAAGCCTTTTAATCTTTTTTTCTCTGAAGGGCAAATTTCTTTTAATCACTTTCCTGAGCACAGTTTAGCACAAGTAATTATACCTCAAAACAAAAGGAAGTGAATCACTTAATACGATGCTTTGATTTTAGGAAATACTAAATATAGTTAACCTAAGGATTTCTTACTGGTTTGGTTTTTTTTTTTGCTACAACTGTTACTGCCAAAGAAGTCCTTCTTAAGGGAGAATAAATAAGATAGTGTGACACTTGTTACAGAACAGCCTTTCTGAAACACAGAATTGCTGTCTGGATGGATTATGCTTTAGGTCTAACATGTAAATGTGCTGCACATAGGTTCTGGCTCACTTCTGTAGTCCTGTTTTTGGAAAATTCTTTGTTGTTGTTGTTTTTGTTGTTTGTTTTTTAGTACAGCAGCCACTCTAGTTCACATCTGTGTCCTAAAAGTGAGACCTTCCTAAACCTGCGCAACTGTTGTTACGCACAACAAAAAAGTTGTTTCCTGAAAGACAAGCAAGCCACGTAGTCATCTAAACTCCAGCTCCACACAGTCATCTACTGAACATCAGAGTAACAGTCTGCAGGTCATTTTCTCAGAGACAGTATATATATCCATGGGACAGCAATGTGCCCTTGTGGCCAGGAAGGCCAATGGTCTCCTGGGGTGCATAAAAAAAAAGTGTGTCCAGCAGTTTGAGGGAGATTCTCCTCCCCCTCTACTCTGCGCTAGTCAGACCGCATCTGGAGTGTCCAGTTCTGGTCTCCCCAGTTCAAGAGGGACAGGGAAATACTAGAGAGAGTCCAACGGAGAGCTACAAAGATGATGAAGGGACTGGAACATCTCTCTTATGAGGAAATACTGAGAGGCCTGGGGCTGTTTAGTCTGGAGAATAGAAGACTGAGAGGGGATCTTATGAATGTTTACAAATATCTGAAGGGTGGGTGTCAAGTAGAAGAGGCCAGTCTCTTTATAGCAGTGCCCTGTGATAGGAAGAAGTAATGGTAGCCAGGTGAAACACAGGAAGTTCCACCTCAACATGAGGAAAAACCTCTTCACTGTGAGAGTGACAAAGCCTGGAACAGGCTGTCCAGAGAGGTTGTGGAGTCTCCTTCTCTGGAGACTTTCAAGACCCGCCTGGATCTCTTCTTGAGTGGCCTGCCCTGGATGATCCTGCTCTGGCAGGGGGGTTGGACTCAATGATCTCTGGAGGTCCCTTCCAATCCCTACCATTCTGTGATTCCTTCCATTCTATGATATCTCTTAGGACTTCCTTTTTATCTGACCCTTGTTTTACAATATCTTGATGGCCCCTCAATGTCACGTCTTAACAACAACCTTTGTGGCTGATGAGAAGCTGGTCTGCTCTGACGTTCTTCACAAAGGTCATTCTCCAACCACGTGAGCATTTCCTTCCCACTGGTGACCCATCATGCTGACTTTGCAAGACATTTATTTATGAACAATCTTTATTAATTTAATCATTCCCAGTTAACTTTCACTTCCTATGGTATTGTACACCATATTCAGAATAAGCAAAGTAAAATACTAATAGGAATTAATAGCACTATTATAACCAAATTATTTTGATAGAACTGTAATGGCTAGAGAAGGAACATTAAATTGCAACTGAGGAACATATTCAGGAAACACAAGATGCTGAAAATCTGCATCCTTTTTTCCAGAGTTATTAACAATAAAGCACATGCAATAGGCCCTTCATGTACTCTTCACTGTGCCTGAAAACAGGGGCAAAGAGCTGAATTCTGCCTTTGGTTTAGGATGTCAGAAAGAGGAAGGGGCCCTGTACTGACTTCAGCATTTTCTACATCATGCATGCCTGTTCATATGTGAGGAGAACTGACTTTGCCAGTAGCATTTTAAGCACTTCAGTAGCCTACATCCACTTTTCTAAGGAGACACAGGAACCTGGGACAAGACCCACAAAGGGTGTATGTGACACAGCACTGAGATGCACAACAGCCTGTTCCCAGACACTCTCTGTCTCATACAACAGAGCTGAGCAAGGCAGTCAGGCTCCCTAAACAGAGTTTCCTGGAAACAGGAGCCACAAACCAGCCCAGCAGGCAAGAAGCCATGTAAGCTAGTTGCTGAGAAATCTTGAAGTGGTGTCAAGCCTCACCCCACACAAGGGTGCCGCACTTGGATGGTGTTCATAGCCCCATGGGGTGGAGAGCCCTATTCCCACCCTCCACTGCAGCATCTTTTTCCCATAATACACAACCTCAGGATGCAGGAAATGGGAGTTCACATCATTCCCTGGCCTAAGGAAATATTGTCTACACATCAGAGGGTTGGTTTTCAGGGTTGCTTTTTATTTCAGGTTGAAAAAAAGGAAGATGAAAAACATCTAAATGGCAAAATTTAGTACTTGGAAAAACTTTTCCCCCGTTTTTTGGGGTTTTTTTTTCAACAAAAGGGAAAAAAAACCTATAAATTTGTGGCCAAAGTAAAAATCCATTCTAAGAGAAAAAGGAAACTTTCCCTTCATATGTCTCACGAAAGCTACTGAGTTACTCTTGCTGTTCAAAGAATAACTTTACACTTTATTAAAAGCCCTCTGCCTCTCAGGTAAAATGCTAGGGGCATATAAGAAACAGCCAGCAATACTTTGTCAACACTCTGTTAAATGTAGTGGTGATGAAACAGCCATCACAACATGGTCAGTGGTAAAACCAGGAGCTGTTGAAGGGCCTTACCCAGCACTGTCATGTGCAACGCTGTCTCAGGGGTCACTGCAGAGAAGCCACGTGAGGCTTTCACCCAGCAGAGAATGTTTTGGCACATGAGGTCTGGTCCTCTCATCAACCTCCCCAGGACCCACCTTCGTACTGCTCGCTCCAAGCAAAGCTGCATGACAACAAAAGGTACAATCAAGCCACTTTCCAATTATAACTGTCTGTGAACGTGTCTACACACCAAAGTCTTCTCTGCTGTGCACATTGTCACTGTCCAGAGGTGGAAAAACACGTGGCCCCAAGATAGAATCCAAGTCCTTGAGTGCCTGAAGTGGGGAGGAAAAACCTATCATGGGGTTGGATTCTCCCCCCTCATCCCGTTTTGGCTGCCTTCTTCAGACTGTGCTGGAAGTTTTCTTTTCCTGATCTGTAGTGAGTCTGCTCGCGAAGTCACACAGAATGTGAAATTATAAATGTGACAGGCGGTTTTTGTTGTCTGCTTTTTGACAGTTCTTGGAAAAGAAGCTCAACTCTGGCTCTTTGCCAGAAAGATTATGTTCTGTTTCACTTAAGAAGAATGTATTTTTCATAAGCAACTATTTTACGTTGCAAACTCTGGGGTCTTATTCCAGACAGAGAGAATATTTTTAATAATGTTTCCTCCAAGACCTAGAAACACTGTACTTAGAGAACTGCACACAAAGGTATACTCCTCAAGTCTGGAGCTGTTCTCACACCGAAATAACCCTTTAGAAGTTAAAAAAAATTACAATGCATTCATAAATGTGAACCATTTGAGTATAACACACAATTATAGAGAGCCTGTGTGCAGTCTGAGAGGGCTGTGATCACGACCTGTGGCTGTGGCTGGACAGGAAACGCTTTTCCTGCCTTGCAAATATTCCTGGGATTTTAGAAGTGCCTTCCATTTCCATATGAAGAAAAAAGGGAGACATTTTACAGTTTTTCTTTAAATGAAAGAGCAGAGAGACCAGCAGACAGCCCAGGGGGCTGTGGTTAGGACTCTCACCTAGGATGAAAGAGACTGAAAATCAGATTAGCTGTGCTTGCTTTGATTTGCAAAGGGGACTGGGGCCTGGGCTCTCGGGGACTCCAAGCATTCATTAGGCAGAAGTCTTTCCAGACCTTTGGGTTGGAAATTTCCAGTTTTGTACAGACAATGAACTGTTCACCAGATCAGGGACTCAAATCTAATTAATCTCCACAGGATGCTGATGCCAAAACCTTCTGCTTTAGGCACCCAAACTGGTTAGGTGTGACAAGTACAAGTTAGGTGGGTAACGTATCACAAAGGTGATTCAGCTCACCCAAATTTGGTGTCTAGACTCCTGGCAGCACTCCTGGGCAGACCTGTATTTCTGAGGCTGTCTGGGGTTCCCACGGCAGGAGCTACCTCTGTCTGCCCACCGTGGGCAACTCTGAAGGGTGACTTCGTGAGCAGGGACATACAAAGAACCAACCAGCAGAAACAGGTGCTGGTGGTGTTGCACGTCCCTTAGGTACAAGAATCAGGTCCCTCCTCCACCAGGAGTTCAGAAAACTGAGCTTGCTTTGGTGGATGTGCGGCTCCTCCTGTACAGTGGCCTAGAAGCCTGCACCGTCCAACCCTTCGAGGGACATGGTCTAGCCTTTGGGCTAGAAATTGGGCCAAAACCCAACATATCTTCTGTCCTGCATAAAAAAAAAAAATGTGTCATTGCTTTGGAAAAACTCATAGGAGTAGAAGACATGACCCTAGTTGGGTTCAAGATAGTCTTCTGAGAAATGTGACACTGTGGCTCTCTCCCTACACCCAGAGTCATATAATCATAGAATACCAGGTTGAAAGGGAACTCAAAGATCATCTGATGCAACCTTTCAAGGTGAAAACAAAAATAAAACCAAACATATATATATAGTTTAAATGAGGTGGCCCAGCACCCTGTCAATCTGACTCTTAAAATTGTCCAGTGTAGGGGAATCCACCACTGCCCTTGGGAGATTATTCCAATGTTCTCATGGTGAAAAAAATTTTTATGCAATCCAGTTGGAATCTCTCCAGAAGTAACTTGTACCCATTGCCTCTTGTCTTTTCCATGTGACTACTTGTAAAAAGGGAGTCTCCATCATTTTGGTAGCCACCTTTAATGTATTGGTACATGGTAATAAGGTCTCCCCTAAGCCTTCTCTTCTAAAGGCTGAATAAATCCAGTTTTCGCAGCCTTTCTTCACATGGCAGGTCTTCCAGTACTCTGATCATCCTCATGGCCCTTCTCTGGACCCTCTCCAGCCAGTCCACAACTTTTTTGTCTAGTGGGGATCAAAACTGAACGCAGCACTCAAAGTGAGGTCTGACCAGCCCTGAGTAGAGTGGGATGATGACTTCTTTATCTCTGCTGGTGACACCCTTGTTAAGCAACACAGCATCCTGTTGGCTTTCTTTGCTGCTGTAGCTTACTGTTCACTTATGTTGAGCTTGTTGTCCACCAAGACCCCCAGGTCCCTTTCCACAGGGCTGCTCTCCAGACAGGTGGATCCCAGTCTGAGCTGCATCCCTGGGTTATGTATTCCCAGGTGCAAGACCTTACACTTGTCTCTCTTGGACTTCATAAAGTTCCTTCTAGCCCACTCCTCCATCCTGTTGAGGTCTTCCTGGAGGGTGGCTCTCCCTTCTGGAGTGTCAAAAATACAGTCCTCTTTATTCAACTCTCACCTGCTCCTTGCATACTCATAATACACTTACTGGGCCAAAGGAAGACCTCCAGGTTTCTCCAGCTCCAGAAACTGACCTTATTTAAAAGATTTCTTAAGGTGTTCATAGTTTCCCAGTATCATGGGAAGCTAGGTCATGAGGAGATCTCAGCCAGTCTCCTGCATATAGTAGGAAATTATCATACAAATTCCCTAGTGTGAGCCCATTTTAGTGGAACAAAACATTACATTTCAGTACTTGCTTTTTCTACTTTGTTATTCTATGCTTATTCTCTTCTCCACTAAACAAGCAAGGAGGGGGAAAATATGAATGGAAAATTTCTACTTAGAAATACTTTAGATTGTTACTCTGGGGAAAAGAGAAAGGAGCTGGAAAAAATCTGGAAGAAAAAAAAAAGAATTCTACATTTATTTTTTCACTTTCTCTGTCAGAGTCAAAATCATTTTCAAGTCAGGAAGTTCACTTGTACTCAACACCCTTACTGGGACCAACCCTGCTACAGAGAGTTCAGTCCCATAGAATACCAGATTTTGTGGCCCAGACACCTCAGAAGGTGTACACACAATCAGAGGTTAAAGTATTTCTCATCTTTTCCTGCAGCTGCTCTAAACTCTTTCTTTAAGTAGGTCTGATGACAGGCTGGCTGGGGATACACTTGCAAATGAGTGCTCTTGAGGTGATAGCCTAATGAATGAAATTTAACAGTGCATGATTTTTAAAGTCTCTTACTAAAGAAGTCAGCATTTTTTGTTTAGTTTTCCAGTAATATCTTTAGAATGAGTTACAACATACAGCAAGTAAGGGTGTGTTTGCATGCACAGATATTTTAGATCCACCCTTGACTCCATGGTGACCCTGGCTGCTTATTGTGAAACCATTTCCAGTGCCTTACTTATTATATTCTGGTTTTAAACTCATTATCGCCTAGTTAAATTTGATAATCTGTTTAAAGCAAAAGCAATTCATATCCCAGAGATAAAGAAGACAGATAGAAAGGAAGAACGTTATGAATTTCAATAAGGCCAAGTGCAAGGTCCTGCACCTGGGTTGGGGCATTCCCACGCACAAATACAGGCTGGGCGGAGAACAGATTGAGAGAAGCCCTGAGGAGAAGGATTTGTGTGTGTCAGTTGACGAGAAGCTCAACACGACCCAGCAACATGCGTTTGCAGCCCAGAAGGCCGATCGTGCCCTGGGATGCATCAAAAGAAATGTGGCCAGCAGGTCAAGGGAGGTGATTCTCCCCCTCTACTCCACTCCCATGAGACCCCACCTGGAGTACTATGTTCGGCC